>ML283889.1:0-52847 GCA_005239495.1 Nicotiana undulata | reverse complement strand
ATTTTTGAAAACTTAAGGAAATAGCAGAGTAAAACCCAAAATAAATGTCAAACCCCATATCTCCAACCTTGCCACCTAATACAATGACTTAAGAGTCATTTAGAGGATTATAGGGGTGTTTCCACGTGGGGAAGGGGTGAAAAATTTTAATCTTTATCCACTTATTAGGTAATTAGGTAATGTCTCGTTATCCGATAATTTCAATTACCCGCATAATTTAAAAATTACCACAAATTACTTAAAATACTATCCACTTTTAACGTACCTTATCATGTCCATGTAGTACCTTGTATGGTACTAGTCCATAAATACCGGGTATTATAGCTCGGGCCGTATTTTATTCCAAAATGTCTAACCTCGACGAAACTCTTTTTTTTTCGATTTGCTTACCCTCTCACATTCACAAATTTACTTATCCCTTTTTTGAAATAGCGTGATACTTATAAATTCAAAATAAATCTCATTTAGGAAAACGGGGTCCGATAACGCAAAACGACCGGTCGGTCGTTACACAGATGATCTGAAGGGTTGGGCCGGGTTGGTTTAGGATCTGGGTTGGGTATTTTAATTGAGTTTGTATTGGGTATTAATTAGGCTAGATTTTAAAATACAAGTGGCTTGATATTAAATACCCAAAAATAGATAAATAATTAATTGAACAACCAATAATTGTACAAAAAATGAAATTGAGTTTAAATAGATGAAATTACAGTAATTAAATTATATTAAGTGTAAAAAATGCATAAGTTTCGAATTAAAATAATACACAATGTTCAATTGGGATATAATTGCAAAATTATTGTAATTGTAATTAAATAAGACCCAATTGGCAAATTTACGAAATAATTGGATTTTAATAAGTAAAGAGTGATTATAAATGACATAATGAACTGAAAAATATTTTGAAATTATTTTAGAGCACAATTTATGATTTATAAAAAATATACAATATTAAATAAATAGGGAAACAATTTAGATAAAAATATGGAAAAATTAGGAAAAATGCTCATTATTGCAAAGAGTGATTTTGAAGGCTTACATACAAGTTGAAAAATAATTTGAGAAAAAATTAGGTATTAACAGCTGCCCCTCTTTACCCGGGAAGGATGAAAGAGTTATCGGGTAAAGATATGATGGCCAATTTTGACCGAGATAAAACTGTGGGACAGAATTTGGCCGCACCCTGGTTTCTGAGCTGCCTACATATCCCTGGTCTTACAGGAATCAGGCCGTATGTAGTTCCGGAATCATTGGTGAAATATACCGGTGATGTTTCATAAGAACGGACGCAAGGTGCATGGTAGGGTAAGAGTAGGAAGTTCTTACGGAGGACGTCGAAGAATTGGAGCGGTCTGCTCCTGCCTGGTTGGCTGTTCCGGCCGGGTTACTTGCAGATAGAGAACAACGTATATTGTGCATAATATAAACATGATGCAAGTTCCCGTCGGACTATGAATGATGTCTTTGGACCATTAATATGATGTCCTTAGACCATGATGTCCTGGGCCATGACTCGCTCAGCGCGGGATTCGCAGGCTATGAAATGATGTTCTCGGGCCATGAGGATGATTCCTCCGAACGATGACGCCTTTGGACAAGTTGGCGATATTTCAGCCCATGAAGAATGCAGTAGTATGATGCTGACAAGACAAAGCTTAGTCTTGCGATTTGCTAAAGGAAAGAGGGGCAGAGCTTAGCTCGAAAGAAAGCGTAAATAAATAACGTAACGAAAGGTGATTGCTTTGAAAAGGTAGAAAGGAGCTTTGCATAATGAAGTAGAATGCGGAGAGAGGTAGCGTAGAACCTCGGAAGGCGGAATGGTAGCCTTATGCAATGCAGGAAATAAATGCAAGGGAGGTAGCTCTTAACCTCGAAAGGCAGAATGGTAGCCTTATGCAGAGATGCGAATGCAGATGGAGGTAGAGCTTAACCTCGAAAGACAGAATGGTAGCCTTTATGCAATGCGAGAAAATGCAGGGAGACAATGCTTAGTCTCGGAAGGCAGAATAGTAGCCTTATGCAAAGATACGAATGCAGGGGAGGTAGAGCTTAACCTCGGAAGGCAGAATGGTAGCCTTATGCAAAGATGCAAATGCAGATGGAGGTAGAGCTTAACCTCATGCAAGATGGAGACAGAGCTTAGTTTCGGAAGGCAGAAAGGTAGCCTTATGCAAATGCGAATACAGGTGGAGGTAGAGCTTAACCTCATGCTTATGGAGAAAGAGCTTAGTCTCGGAAGGTAGAATGGTAGCCTTATGCAATGCAGAAAATAAAGCGACAGTAAGAGTTCTTAGCTGGTGATGAAGTGCGATGATACGATTGTTGTGAATGAATTATCGTTTTCAATGATGATAATAGTAAGCGTTGGCACGTGCGATGAGTTCGAGAGCGTATCCTTGAGAAGCATGCGTCTTGTGGGGATAATGAGATGTCTTTCGCTTTTGCCGTATTTGTACCTGCATCCAAAGGAAAATCGTGAGTTCCGTAAGGGGGGAGGGTTAGTTCGTATCCCTGCTGGCTCGGATTGGCCTGTCTGCTTGATGATGCTGGCTTTGTTTGTACCATAAGGGTAGCGTTGGTAAGACAAGCTATTTTTAAGAAATAAATATGCATGTTTTTATAAAAATATAACATATAATAAGAAATAATTCTTTGGATGAACTGACGATCATGACGCGGTTCGAGACATGACAACCTCTCTTGCTGCGAAGATTTTAGGGTCTTCCTCAACATTTTGCCCCAATTTGATGGGTGAAGGCTTCTAGCTGTTACTGGTGCGGTGCTTGGCTGAACTTGCTTCGGAATTTGGAGGTCCCTCCTCAAAATTCTGCCCCAGTTTCCATTCGTGGGGAAAATGAAAATTTTATTAAAATATGATCAAACCCATAGTGCTGCCTACGTATCCCCTCTTAAACGGGAATCAGGTCAGGCGTAGTTCAATTTACAGCATTGATAGAAGCATAACGATTACACATAGTAGCGCTTGACTGCGTCTGAATTGATTGGTTTAGGCCAAATTTCTCCATCCATTTCTGCCAGTATGAGTTCCCCTCCTGTTAGCACTCGGTGAACCATGTACGGGCCTTGCCAGTTGGGAGATAATTTTCCTTTGTCTTCGTCTTGATGAGGAAAGATTTTCTTTAACACTAGCTGCCCCGGTGTGAATCGTCTTGGTTTGACTTTCTTGTTGAAGGCTTGGGTCAATCTATTCTGATATAGCTGACCATGACAAACCGCGTTCATTCTCTTTCCGTCTATGAGGGCCAATTGCTCATAGCGGCTTCTTACCCATTCGGCGTCACTGAGCTTATAATTCTCAAAGATGGAATTTCAACTTCACTAGGAATGACGGCTTCTGTACCGTATACCAACATGTAAGGAGTTGCCCCGGTTGATGTGCGAACCGTGGTGCGGTATCCCACTAAGGTGAATGACAACTTTTTATGCCACTGCTTGTGCTTCTCTATCATCTTTCTCAATATCTTCTTGATGTTCTTGTTGGCAGCCTCAACGGCTCCATTCATTTGAGGTTTGTATGATGTAGAATTCTTGTGTTTGATCTTGAAGGTTTCACACATTGCTTTCGTCAAATCACTGTTTAGGTTGGAACCATTATCGGTGATGATTGACTCTGTAACTCAAAACCAGCAAACAATGCGGTCGTGGACATAGTCGGCCATGACCTTCTTAGTAATTGCTTTGTAAGATGCTGCTTCGACCCATTTGGTGAAATAGTCAATGGCAACCAGAATGAACCTGTGTCCGTTGGAGGCGGCAGGCTCGATTGGTCCAATGACATCCATGGCCCAAGCGGCGAACGGCCAGGGTGAACTTGTTGCATTAAGCTCGTTGGGAGGTACCTTTATCATATCCCCATGGCGTAATGAATGTTGTTTTCTCAGCATCTTCCTCGGTCATCCAAATCTGATGGTAACCAGCAAAACAATCTACAAAGGACTACAGTTCGAGCTTGGCACAATTGTCAATTAATATGTGTATGTTTGGCAAGGGGAAGTCGTCTTTCGGAATGTCCCGGTTACGATCCCGATAGTCGACGCAGACTCTGACCTTCCCATCTTTCTTTGGTACATGCACAATGTTAGCTAACCATGCAGGATATTCGACCACTCGGAGAACCCCGGCGTTGATCTTCTTGGTGACCTCTTCTTTTGATTTTCAAGCTCATGTCTGGCTTGAACTTTCTGAGCTTTTTCTTCAGTGGTGGGCATGTCGGATTGGTTGGCAGCTTGTGGGCCACAATAGATGTACTGAGGCCAGTCATGTCTTCATATGACCAGGCGAATATGTCCTCATATTCCCTTAAGAATTCTGTATATTTCTCCTTTTTTGACAGCGACAGATGAATGTTGATGCGTGTTTCTTTGGCGATCACTGTGTTTCCCAAGTTGACGACCTCAGTCTTGTCCAAGTTAGACTTAGGTCTGTTCTCAAAGTTCTCGACCTCCTTAATAATATCCTCAGGTATATTATCCTCGTCTGACTCGGGATCCGTTTGTTGCGTTGCCTCGTTGCAGGTCACACTCGTCGGTTCATCAAGATAAGTAATAGTAATGTTGTGTAAATAAAGTAATGGGGAGGAAAACAGTAACAAGTAAATATAAGATTTATAAAGAAACTGGAAATGCTTTGATAAATTGTATAATTGTTTGAACATAGGAGCTCTTTCTTGCAGAAATTAAAAATGCGAAAAGGAAGAAAATTCTTTAAATAAATAAATAGTAAATAATGCTTGTTCTGTTAACCTCGCTACCCCGAGACTCGACGGGATTTGGTTGTCCTGACGGACCAATTATTGAGATATGATCCCTTGCTCACGATTTGTATGGAAGGGCCTTCCTCCCCCTCCTCTTCAAGAATGACACAGCAGTCCATGTCCTCATCATCAAGGAATAGATCCCTTATTGCCGCTAGCGCCTCTTCTTCGTCTGTACCATATGTGATGTCAGTTGGCTGGAAAGTTTGCTCTATGTGGGGTATTGGCTTCTCAATGGGTAATAGGGGCCGCTCCATGGTGGCGACCAGTACTTGAACTCCTTCTAAGTGTACTCGTACCCTAGACCAAAAGTAGTACCGTGCTTCTTGAGTGTTATTGGCTTTGTTATTCCTTGGAGATTCTTACCGAGCCCTTTAACCGGCTCGTACCATTGCCAGTTCAATACGCTTTCGGTCTTACTGCCCCACCACTTGTCTTTGTCAATGGCGTTAACACGTTCTACGTTTTGATATATTTCTCCACCCAACTTCCTCCTTCCATCGATGCCCGAAAAGGTCTGGCGACCGTAGATATGGTTGCTACCGTCGCCATGAATGATTACCTCTTGGTGATTCCATTCAAACTTCACAGCTTGGTGTAGGGTTGATGCCACGGCCCCAGCAACGTGGATCCAAGGTCGTCCCAACAGTAAGTTGTAGGATGCAGGCACAACTATCAGTTGGAAATCTACATCGAACCAGGTTGGTCCCATCTGTAAGCACAAGGTGATTGCTCCCATGGTGGACCTCTGCGAACCATCGAAGGCTTTTACGTTGATCTCTCCTTCCTTTATCTCATGTAAACTTTTGCCCAATCTCTTGAGTATGAACATCGGACAGATGTTGAGGCTGGAACCCCCATCAATTAGGATCCTTGTGATGAAATGATCCTCACATTGCACAGTGATGTGTAGTGCTCTGTTATGCCCTAGCCCCTCGGGCGGTAGCTCATCTTCATGGAAAGTGATCTTGTGACTCTCCAGTATCTGGCCCACCATGTTGGCCATTTCCCCACTGGTGATATTGTTTGGCACGTACGCTTCACTCAGCACCCTTAGCAAAGCACTCCTGTGAGTTTCAGAATTTTGTAACAGAGAGAGGATGGATATCTGAGCTGGCGTTTTGTTCAACTGGTCGAGGATCGAGTATTCCTCAGCTTGTATCTTTCTCCACTGATCGTCTGAACCTGTTTCAATGATGGGGAGACGGTTGTTGGCCTGCTAGCTAGATTCGGCCAAATGTTCAGGGGTATAAACTCTGCCAGTTCTTGTCATACCCATGTGCAGCGATGGCTTCTTTAGACTTGCCTTTACTTTTCCTCTTTGCTTCAGCGGTATAGTCGCACGGAATGGGGTCTGAGTAAAAGCGTGTCGTTGTTGACATCACCACTGGGATGGGTGCGGTCATTCTTATTCCTTCCAGAGTATATGTTATAGATGGCCGGATTGCAACTTCGAACGGTCGCACAAACTTGACTTCGATCGGTCCTGGGCTTTTCCTTTGGCGGGTGGTCTTGATTCAAACTCAAGTGAAATGGACATGTTTACCTCAACTTCCTCAGACGGCTGCATCTGGACAACGATCGGATTAAGAGTAATCACAGGCTTCTTCGGATCACCCTCGGCAATTAGCCTAATTGATCCCTCAGGATCCCAATCATCTTAAACCTCAATCATATGGACACCGCCTTTATGGTCGGGCAGCAGATTATTGCGAACATTAGGAGTAGGGTCCTTGGCTACAATGATCTTGTTATCTATGAGGGTTTGTATCTTGTATTTCAAGGAACGACATTCCTCGATAGTGTGTCCCTTCATGCCGGAGTGGTAAGCACAGGTTTTGTTTAGGTTGACCCACTGAGATGGGTTCTCAGGAATGACAACGGGGATGGGTGTGACATAACCGATGGCTTTAAGCTTTTCGTATAATTGGTCAATGGGTTCAGCTATGGAAGTATACTATTTTTGTGGACGACGGTCGAAGTTTGGGCGAGGTCTCGGGAAGTTTTGGCGGTTAGGGGGTGATTGATAGTGAGAAGGTTGGGAGTTGTAGGCATTATAGACAGGAGCTGGTTGTGAGTATTTGGGCGAGGTAGACTGATATGTGGATGGTGGAGTTTGGTAGGCGGGTGAGGGTGTCTGGTATTGAGGTGAAGGTGCTTGGCAACTTGGAGCTGANTAGCCTGTAAGGCTTCAAAGTTAGTAACCATACCGTTTTTGATGCCTTCCTCGATTCGCTCTCCCAACTTGATGATATCAGAAAACTTGTGCCCTTCGACCATCATTAGCCGCTCATAGTACTGAGGATCCTGAGCGCGCACAGAGAATTTCTTCATTTGTTCCTCTTCTAAGGCCGGTCTGACCTTGGCAGCTTCTGACCTCCAATGAGTAGCATACTCGCGAAAAGTCTCTGTTGGTTTCTTCTTCAAGTTCTGGATGTAGAACACATCCGGTGCATTCTCTGTGTTGAATCTGAATCTATCCATGAAGTCCATAGCCATATTTACCCAATTGATCCATTTCTTTGGATCCTGATTGATGTACCAGGATAGTGCATCACCTTTCAAACTCCTCATGAAGAGTTTCATGAGGATCCTTTCATCTTTTCCCACGCTGACCAATTTGTCGAAGTAAGTCCTCAGATGGACTCTCGGGTCACCAGTAGAATCAAACATCTAGAACTTAGGAGGTTTGTACCCCTCGGGCAGTTCAACATTGGGTTGTATGCAAAGATCCTCATAATTCAATCCCTCAACCCCTTTAACTCCTTCGACGCCCTGAACTCGGTTGGTCTATTTCTTGAGTTCCTTGGCCAAATTCCTGATGAGCTTGTCCTTCTCGTCGGACTCATAGGTATGCGGTGTGGAATGAGCTACGGTTTCCACATAAATGGGTTTGTCATAAGCCTGGAGGTGGTCTCTTGTCTGATCTTGGAGAGGTGGAGTGTTGTAGTGACATGTGTTGCGTGGTGCTGGTGGAATGGGATCTTTGGGGTGATTGGGTTGTTTTGGGACGTTTTGGGGTAAAGTGGGGTTCAGAGTATTTGGGAAGTGAACGTCTTGAACGTTGAGGGAGAATGATAAGTGGGCCAAATTCTTGACTTGGTCAAGTTCCTCTTGGAACTTTAGCAGCTTCTTCTCTAGTAGAGACATACCCTCGTGCAGAACATGAATACCCTGACCATCAGTGATCTCAACTTGTTCATCCCTGTTGTCTTTTCTAGTACCGCTTGCATCTGCTATCTTAGTTTTACCCTTGCTTCTCCCTTTGGGAGGACTGGGAGGAGGAGTAGGAGGAGGGCCCTTTGATCTGGTGCAATAAGCTTTTGATGCCAGAGTGCACGAACTAACCTTTGGGGAAGGGGAATAACTAACAAAAAAGACAGTGAAGTTAGTGAAGATCATAAAGAATATTGCGGTAATTTAAACATGTAATGCGAAAATGTAAAACGCATCCTAAGTTGGGGAACCTCTTTATGCCCGAGGTAGGCCTAGCGACAAATTAATTTAGAGAACTTAAATACTAAATGCCTCATTTTATTCATAATAAAATAAACGAATCCAACTTGACTCTAAAAATACAAAAATGTAAATTGTCACTAATGGCCAATGGCCTTATTACATCAAAAGCAAAGTAAAGACAAATCCTATCTATTTGGTCTCAGAAGGACCTTCCCCAAACTCGGCACCTCTACTTGCCTTGATCAACATTCCCATCTCGCGGAGTCCCAGAAGTAAGTAGGTCTTGGCTAGAATTCCTACTTCAGTTCCCTCGGTCTTTTGACAAGTCTCGATCCTCCTAAGGAACCTTTCCTCCAAGTCAACTATGCCTCGTTCCATGTGTGCTAGCCTCTGGGTGGAAGTGATGGCCATGTCCTTCCATTCCTCGATCAACTTTTTGTTGGCTTTGTGGATTTTGTGATGATCTTCTTCACAGTCATGGAGCCTTTTGCGCAGCTGGTTGAAAGTTGTTGCCTCGACTTTCTCGTTTATGACCCTATGTCCTCGAGCGAACCCTGGCTCAATACTTCCTCCCCAGTTATCTTCCAACCATCCCAGATAGTAAGGAGAGAAACCAGCGTGATACTTGTCAGGCTCGATAGTATCCTTCTCCAACCGGATCCTGCAGTGCCACAATTGCTAAGCTTGACACTTGTGAAGGCTGTCGTCATCTTGGAAGTCCGCCCTGAGATGACTCATTTTCTCAACCCTTGGGACGACTTGCTTCCTCCCCGCCTGTCTCATGATATGAATCGGGACGTAAGGATATGTCCCTCTAAGACCAATCAATATCAAGAACGGGGTATCTCTAGTCCGAATGATGAATTCGTCGGTCGGGAACCACTCGAACATCCATTGGACTTGATCGTCGGTCAGATTTTCCAATAACTCGACCCATCCATTGGCATTTTTTGGCTGTGCAAACATGTCAGGGATGTAGTTCATACGCTTTGGATGATGGAAAGCAATATGATCATCCCAAACTCTCCTATGTATGTCTTGACGGTAGTCACCCCTTTGTAAATTGCTCGGTGAGCCAAAGCTAGAGTAGCAAGTTGCAACCCTCAAAATGTTTCGCCCCTCGTTGACAGTTCTCTAAAGCTCGGTATATGTCAGCAACAATCATAGGTACAATGCTGAAATCCTGCCCGTCGATCCCTTCTATCAGATTCTTGGTAACCATAGCCAATCTGGTGTGGATTCTCCCCTTCTTTGTCGGGAAGACCATCAATCCCAAAAAATAGAATATGAAGATGAATACACGGCGGTGAATGTGTGCTAGAGAGGTGAGGGTGAACTCTTCCTGATATGTGCGGTAAGACTGGCTACGGCCATACATCTCGTACAAATAGTCAAAAGGGATGTACGAGGCTTCCAAGCAGACTAAATTCGGATTCTTCTTGAGTCCCATCATTTTGAGAAAACCCCGACATGTTTGGTTTTCAGGCATCAGTAACCCTTGAGACTCCCAAGGCAAACCAGCTAAACCCCATATCTCCTCTAGCAGCGGTGTCATCTCATTATTCCCAAATCAAAAACCCGACCGATCACAGTCCCAGAGTAAGGTGGCAACCTCTATCATCATGTTATTAGGTTGAATGTCCAAAAGAGAGGGCAAGTTGCCCAGGTGTTTTCTGACTGCTATTTTGTCGCTTGAATGCAAATCTTCCCACCAATTTAGAAGTTTTAGGTGGATGTTGGTGACCATGCTGAATCTGGGGACCTCGTGCCTCATTTCTGCAAAATAAATAGGTTAGGGCCTTACCCCCACCGGACTCGACTATTTAACATCAATAATTAGCAATGAGCATTTAAGTTCCCCAAATAAATGCACAGAACGTGAAAGTGTCCTTTTGGGTTCCAGGGAAACCCAATGGACTTTGGACGAGGCTATCTTAAAGGCTATTGTGCGGACAAAACGTTAGCCTGGATAGGTTTGACCATGATGCATGCAACATACAATAGAGTAAGGTTTATATTGGGGTTTAGACTGGTACCCTTGAGCGGACAACTCAAGGGGGAAGGCACGGAACCGTCGACTTCACCGCTGATCGACTAGTTTTACCGCAAATACGCCTTTCCGAATTTAGGGGGTGATAATATTGGAATAGGGAAACCACTCATTGTAAGCATTTCTATAGAATTTGTTTGGAACGATTGGAATATGAATGGGGAGCATGATATGTAGTAATAAGTATTAAAACAGATAAGCATGTATTTTCACGTTGAGAAACAGTAAAGAAAGGAAATACAACAGTTATAATGGAAAGCGGTTACAAAGAAGACATGAAGATATGTCAGTTATGTTCAGGTGAAATAAATACCTGTAAAAATAAACAATTAACGACATATAATGGGGAATAGGAAAAGGCATAAGCATTTAAATGCAAATTAAAGGTCCAAATTTACAAAGAAAATTGTAATGGTATAAGCCTAGGGAATATCCCCAGCAGAGTCGCCATGCTGTCGCGCCCCCTTTTTCTATCGCACGGGTTAGGTACGGAGAGATCGGGTTTATGACATTCTGGACAACTCCTTAAAGGAAGAGGGTTTAAGGATGAGTCGCCACCTAACGATTTTTATGGTGCGTTAGGGCACCTGGAGTTGATAACTCATGAACTAGTTCGCGTTACCAGAGAATGGGTAAGGGCTTGAAATATCCCAAGGGGAAGGTGTTAGGCACCCCTCAAGATCCACAACTGTGGGTCCCAGCCAATAAGTTTTGTGAATTTGGACGGTGAACAAGTAACAAGTAATGTTCATATAAGAGGGGATTTCAAACAAGCTTAAAATTCTTTTGGAGAAAGTATAAATAAACATTTGAAAAGAAACTGTCCTAGGTTTAAAGTAATACGGATCACTTCAATGCAATACCCGGTATGTCACACCTCGAAGAGGTGGCTACTCGTGGTATTAGCGCACTGGTCATCATATATGTATTCTACCCTTCCCGCCTTATAAAAGTTGTTAAGAATGCGTGTGTTGGTCACGAATGCTTATTGCGTGCCATTACCCGTCCCATCCTATAAGTCCTGGAGGGTGTTTAGGACTACTAATCCTACAAGGCAGGAACTAGGCTGAACCCTTAGGTTTAAAGGATAAAATACTAGGCGACATACAAAACAAGTAGGACTGCACATAAAAGGGAACATATACAGACAAAGAAAGGCTCACAGGTCCCTTCACACATAGACATGTAAGTAGCACGTCTCAAACACGATTAAAGTCTCAGGACAGGAGTTCAAAAATAGGAATTTTAGCAAAATAGTAGGAATCTGGGTGAAAAAACTTAATGAAGACAGAAACTTTAATTAAGACTGATAGTTGATTTCAAAATATACAGTAGCCAAAGGCAGCAGTAAAACTTAGAAATATGCAGTGATTTAAAGCTTTCAGTAAACATAGATGAAAGCCATTAAAGCATGGGTTTGAAGTAATTTTAAAGATAAGGGGCTAAAATGCATTGGCTCAACATAGAGTAATAATTATCAGTTTTCAAAGGACTGTAGTAAAGAAGTAGTAAAATGGTATCAAAATATAGTGACTTGAAAGACATACAAAGCAAGGATTTGAAATGGCACGAATTTGAGCTTGCATAATCATGCTCAATATCATACTCCACTCGTGACAAAACATATCATATAGCAACACTTGATGAGTGGTTGCGCCTTCCTATTTTAATCACCCTTAAATTCGGAAAGGCTTATTTGCGGTAAAATTAGTCGATCAGCGGTGCAGTCGACGGTTCCGTGCCTTCCCACTTGAGTTGTCTGCTCAACGGTACCAGTCTAATACCCCATAGAAACCTTACTCTGTTATACTGCTGCATGCATCATGGTCAAACCTATCTAGGTTAATGTGTTGTCCACACAATAACCTTTAAGATAGCCTTGTCCAAAGTCCACTGGGTTTTCATAATCCCAACGGACATCATCACGTTCTGTGCATTTATTTGGAGAACTAAATGCTTTCATGCTAATCATAGATGTTAAATAGTCGAGTCTGATGGGGTAATGTCCTAATCATGTTTATCTTGCAGAAATATGAGGCACGAAATCGCTAGATTCGGCATGGTTAGCAATATTCACTCAAAGCTCTTGAACTGGTGGGAGGATCTTCACTCTAGTGATGAGAAACTTGTCAAGAAATACCTGGTTAACTTACCATCCCTCATAGACATTCAACCCAACAATATGTTGATCGAGGCTGCTACCTTATTCTGGGATAGCGAAAGAGCTGTCTTTCATTTGGGGATATTGAGATGACACTGTTGCTAGAGGAAATAGGAGGACTGGCGGGATTAGTTTTGGAAACCCCTGGGTTGTTAGTTCCTGAAAAGCACACAGGCAAAGGCTTTTTGAAAATGATGTGTCTGAAGAAGAATGCTGAGTTGGAATGTCTGAAGAAGTCGTACATCCCTTTTGAGTACTTGTATGAAAGGTATGTCCACAGCAAGTCATACCCTACCTACCATGACGAATTCGCCATCACGTCTTTGGGACATATTCACCGTAAGGTATTTGTCTTCATTGTTTGCTTCTTGGGTTTGATCGTTTTTCCAACAAAGAAAGAAAGGATCCACACTAGGTTAGCTATGGTAACCAAGACTTTGATGGAGGGAGTTGGCGGGCAGACTTTCAGCATCGTCCTTATGATCATCTCGGACATTGGTCAAGCCTTAGAACGCTGCCAAAGAGGAGCTAAGCACTTCGAAGGTTGCAACATGTTACTACAACTCTGGTTCTTAGAACATCTCCAAAAGGGCCAGTACCAACAAGAATTTCTGCGAAGGTCATGGAATGATCATATCGCTTTCCACCACCCCAAGCGAATGATAAATATTCCCAACAAGTTTGCTCAGCCCGAGACTGCCAAGGAATGGGTAGAGTTCTTTGATAATCTGACTGAGGAGCAGGTACAGTGGATGTTCAACGGACGAATTCATCGTCAGGTCCATGGATGCACCACACATGGTGTTAATCGGGATGAGAGGAATACATCCTTACGTTCCTCTCCATGTTATGAGACAAGTAGGCAGAAAGCAAATTATACCAAGGGTCGACAAGATGAGCTATTTCTGAGCCGACTTTTAGGATGATGATATTCCTTACAAGTGCCAAGCCCAACACATGTGGGGAAGGTCCATCTGGGACCAAGTAGAATAGGGTCGAACCAGTAAGATACCACACAGGTTGTACACCTTTCTACTCAGGGTGGTTAGAAGGCAATTGGGATGGTTTAGTCAGACTGGGGTTTAGCCGAGGACACAGAATCATAGATGAAAGGGTAGAGGCTTAGATCAAGTATAATCAGCTGCGCAAGAGGATTCGTGAATACGAGAATGAGCACCGTGAGATACACAAAACCAACAAGAGATTGATTGAAGAATGGAAAAACATGGTCGTCCATTACAACAAAAGGCTGGAATACTTGGAGCGAGGCATAGTCAAGCTGGAGGGTAAGATCATCAAAAGAGTTGAAGACTGTCAAAAGGCTGAGGGGAACGAAGGAGGACACCTAGATACGTCATACCTGTTGTTGAGACTGCGTGAGCTAGGGAACCTGTTCGATAGGATCAAAGATGCCGAATCTGGGGAAGGTCCATCTGGGACCCAGTAGAATAGGGTTTCCCTTTCCGCTTTATCAATGTAATAAGGCCAATGACCATTAGTGACTCTATTTCTTGCTTATTATTTTAGTGTTGTTTGGGATTCTTCTATTTTCACATTAATGAAATGAGGCATTTCTGCATTTAAGTTCTCCAAATCAATTTGTCTCTAGGCCTACCTCGGGCACAATGAGGTTTCCCAAAGTAGGACACACTTTATATTCCCGCACTATGTGTTTAATTACTGCAATACTTTTTCATAATTCTCACTGACTTGGCTACCTTTTTGTTTTGTTTTCTTTATTATTATTCCCCTCCCCAAAGGTTGGTTCGTGCACTCTAGCATCATCATCATACTACACAAGATCCAGGGGCCCTCCACCCTCTCCTCCTCCTAGTCATCCCAAAGGAAAAAACAAAGACAAAGGAAAAATGGAAGATTTGAGCAACACAACACCAGTTGAACGGGTAGAGGTCGCTGACGGCCAGGGTATTCAAGTTCAGAATGAGGCTATGTCACAGCTAGAGCAAAGGTTGGTGAATCTCCAAGGAGAGCTTGATCAGGTCCTGAATTTGGCAAATTTATCTTTCACACTCAGTGTCCCAGATTTCAAACATCCTAACACCCAAAATCCCATACGTCCTCAGAACACCCCGAACAAATAGAATCATCCCACAACTAATCACCACACAACTCCACCAAAGAATCAAACTCTTCCACCACAATACAATGCTTGCCACATTCCAGAAATACTCCACTACTCGTCCCCGAGTCACAAAACTCCACAAATGACCACCTTTATACCCAGGCACCAAGCCATCACAACAACCCTATCTACGTGGAGAGTATTCCGCACTCCACCCAACCAATTTCATACACACCTGAATCCAGTGAGACATATTTTCTTATCAAGAATTTGGCTTAAAAACTTAAGAAGCTAACTAGTCGAGTTCAAGGTGTTGAAGGAAGCAAAGGAGTTGAAGGGCTGAACTATGAAGACCTCTGCATACAGCCCGATGTTGAACTGCCCGAGGGGTACAAACCTCCTAAGTTCGAAATGTTCGATGGTACAAGTGATCCGAGGGTCCATCTGAGGACCTACTGTGATAAATTGGTGGGAGTAGGAAGAGATGAGAAGATTCGCATGAAGCTTTTTATGAGGAGCCTCACAGGGGATGCTCTGTCTTGGTACATCAGCCAAGACCCTAAGAAGTGGTCCAACTGGGTGAGTATGGTGTCAGATTTCATGGACCGGTTCAGGTTCAATACGAAAAATGCTTCGGTTGTGTTCTATATTCAGAATCTTAAGAAGAAGCCCACGGAAACCTTTCGCGAGTATGCTACTCGCTGGAGACCTGAATCAGCTAAGGTCAGGCCTTCGACGAAGAACAAATGAACAAGTTCTTTGTCCGAGCAACCCACAATATTATGAGCGGTTGATGGTAATTGAAAACCACAAATTCTCTGACATTTTCTAGTTGGGTGAGAGAATTGAGGAAGGGATCAAAAGTGGAATGGTTACCAATTTTGAAGCGTTGCAGGCTACAAATAAGGCTCTGCAGCCTGGTGGTATATCCAAGAAGAGAGATGTGGGAGCCGTGATGGTTTCACAGGGGCCTGAATCCCCGCTAACCTATCAAACCTACCAAACATGCCCACTCACATATCAGCCAGTTCCTTCTCCAACATACCAAGCACCCTCGCCCACATACCAGTCAGCACCTCCACCAATATATCAGTCATCTCCCCCACCTAATTATCAGCCTACTATCCCCAAATATTCTCAACCAGCTCATGTCTACCATACCTACAACTCTCAACCATCTAACTACCAATCACCCCCTGCTCACCAAAATTTCCCCAGACCTCGGCCCAATTTTGACCGTAGGCCTCCTAAAAAGTACACTGCTATCGCTGAGCCTATTTACCAGCTATACGAAAGACTAAAAATTGCCGATTATGTCACTCCTATCCCTGGTGTAACCCCTGAGAACCCCTCTCAATGGGTTCATCTAAATAAGACCTGTGCATACCATTCCGGCATGAAAGGACACACAATTGATGGATGTCGCTCCCTGAAAGATAAGATACAGTCTTTGATTGAAAATAAGGTCATTCTAGCAAAGGAATCTACTAATGTCCGCAACAACCCACTCCCAGACCACAAGGGTGGAGGCAATAACATGATTGAAGTAGAAGAAGATTGGGACCCAAAGGGGTCGATCGGGTTGATCATAGAAGGTGATGATCCAAAGAAGCCAGCAGTCACATTGAATCCCATTATAGTCCAGATTCATCCATCGGGAGATGTTGAGGTACCTGCGACAATCCCATTCGAGTTTGAACTAGCACCACCCGCAGATGCACCTCTGTCGTTCGAGGTCGAAGTTATGGCACCTGTTAAGGCACCTGTCTCATTTAAGGTGAAAGTAGTTACACCAATCACAGTGGCAGTGTCAACCACGCCACCATGTTTCACCAATGTTCTACCATGGGATTATGTAGTTGAGACAAGAAGGAAAGACAAAATCAAGATAGAAGAAGCTACCGCTGCACAAGGAATGACAAGGATCGGCACGGTCTGTACACCTGAACATTTGACAGAATACAGTATGCAAGCTTCCAACAGGCCACCCATCATTGAGACAGCACAAGATGATCTTTGGAGGAAGGTGCAAGCCAAAGAATATTCGTCCGTTGATCAGTTTAACAAAACCCCGGCTCAAATATCCATTATGTCATTGCTGCAGAATTCAGAGATGCACCGGAATGCTTTGATGAAAGTACTGAATGAAGCGTATGTGCCAAATAACATCACCTGCAGGGAAATGGACAATATGGTAGGTCAACGATTGGAAATTCATAAGATCACCTTTCACGAGGACAAGATGTCACCTGAAGGGTTAAGTCATAACAAAGCACTGCACATCACTGTGCAATGTGAGGATTACTTCATCACCATGATTCTGATCGACGGGGGATCCAGCCTCAACATCTGTCTATTGACAACGCTCAAGAAATTGGGCAAGGGACTATATGAGATAAGAGAGGGGTCAATGAATGTGAAAGCTTTCGGCGGATCGCAGAGGTAAACCATCGGCGAAATCAATCTTTGTTTGCAAATGGAGCCTACTTGGTTAGAAGTTGATTTTCAGGTGATAGACATATCAACATCCTACAACCTGCTATTAGGACGGCCATGGATACATGTTGCTGAGGCTGTGGCATCGACAATGGATCAGGCAATGAAGTTTAAATGGAACCATCAAGAAGTAATCATCCACGAAGACGGAAGCAATCCTATCTATAGTCGACAGACTATTCTAGTGGTTGAAGGAAGAAGAAGACTAGGTGGAGAAACGTATCACCATATCGAACGGTCAACACAGTGGATAAAGACAAGTGGTGGGACAGTAAGATCGCAAGCATACTAAACTGGAGTGGGTACGAGCCTGGCAAAGGACTCGGCAAGGATCTCCAAGGGATCTCCAAACCGATACAACTCAAACGACATGGCACCACCTTCGGTGTGGGATACAAATATACATGGGAAGAGTATCAGAACTGGTCGCCGCCGTGGTGCGGTCCTTATTACCCACTGGAACAGCCGATACCGCATCTGGAGCGTACCTTTCAGCAGGCCGATGTTATATGGGGGTCAGAGGAAGAAGAAGCACTAGCAGCCCTGAAGAACTTATTCCTGGAAGATGATGACATGGACTATTGCGTCATTGTTGAGGAGGAGGAGAAGGAAGGTCCTTACATCCTATTCGTAAGAAAAGGGTCATCCCTTCAGAACGGGGCTGTCAGAACATCCAGGGCTCGACGAGTTCTGGGGTAGCAAGGCTGAACAAGCATTGTTTATTTTTCATTTGCTAAAATGATTTCCTTTCCGCATTTTATTTTTTGCAATAATATCTTCAATGTTCTAAAACATTTACTCAATTTATCAAAAGCACTTTTATGTTTTTATGAATCAATATTTATTATTATCATTATTTCTCTCACTACTTTATCTATACAACATTACTATTACTTCTCTTGATGAACCAATGACTGTGACATGAAACGAAACAAAGCAACAAAAGGACAGTGATTCTAAAGAAGAGGATGATAGCATACCTGAGGAAATTGTTAAGGAAGTTGAGAATTTTGAGAACAGGCCTAAGTCCAACCTGGACGAGACTGAGGTCGTCAACCTGGGAGATTCAGAAAATGTCAAAGAAACTCGCATCAGCATTCATTTGTCACCATCAGAGAAAGAGGAATATACGTAGCTCTTGAAAGAGTATGAAGATATATTTTCCTGGTTGTACGATGATATGACTGGTCTAAGCACATCCATTGTGGCTCACAAACTGCCAACTTATCCAATGTGCCTGCCGGTAAAGCGAAAGCTCAGAAAATTCAAGCCTGATATGAGTTTGAAAATCAAGGAAGAAATTACCAAGAAAATCAACGCCAAGGTTCTCAGGGTAGTTGAATATCCTACATGGTTAGCCAACATTGTGCCAGTGCCAAAGAAGGATGGGAAAGTCAGAGTTTGTGTCGACTACCGGGATCTCAACCGGGCTAGTCCGAAGGATGATTTCCCATTGCCAAACATAAACATCTTAATTGACAACTGCGTCAAGCATGAACTTTAATCGTTCGTGGATTTTTTTGCCGGTTACCATAAAATATGGATGGAAGAGGAAGATGCTGAGAAAACGGCTTTCATTACGTCATGGGGAGTATATTTCTACAAGATGATGTCGTTCGGCCTGAAGAATGTTGGGGCCACCTATATGAGGGCTATGACCACTATCTTCCACGATATGATACATAAAGAGATCGAGGTGTATGTGGACGATGTCATTATCAAGTCCAAGAAAGCCACCGACCACATAACAGATCTGAGGAAGTTCTTTAATAGGTTGTGGAAATACAACCTGAAATTAAACCCCGCAAAGTGTGCATTCGGGGTTCTTGCCGGAAAATTGCTTGGGTTCATTGTCAACCGCCGAGGAATAGAATTGGACCCGTCGAAGGTCAAAGCCATCCAAGAGTTTCCACCGCCAAAGAACAAGAAAGATGTGATGAGTTTCTTGGGGAGCCTCAACTACATCAGCCGGTTCATAGCCTAGTCCACGGTCATATGTGAACCGATCTTCAAGATGCTGAAAAAAGATGCTGCAACCAAATGGACCGAGGACTGCCAAAAGGCCTTTGACATAATTAAGGAGTACTTGTCAACACCGCCAGTCTTGGTACCGCCAAAGCCAGGTAGACCTTTGCTACTCTACCTTTCAGTATTAGATGGATCCTTCGGATGTGTTCTGGGGCAGCATGACAAGACAGGGAGAAAAGAGCAGGCCATTTATTATCTAAGTAAGAAGTTCACCCGTATGAGGCTCGGTACTCTCTATTGGAACGTACCTGTTTTGCTCTAACCTGGGTAGCCCAGAAGCTGAGGCATAACTTCTGTGCCTACACCACATATCTCATATCAAGGATGGATCCTTTGAAGTATATCTTTCAGAAACCCATGCCCACTGACAAGCTGGCCAAGTGGCAACACTTGCTGAGTGAGTTCGACATTGTCTATGTGGCTCAAAAGGCAGTCAAGGGGAAAGCATTGGCAGACCATCTTGCTGAGAATCCCGTGGACGGAGAATACGAACCCCTGAAAACATATTTTCCCGATGAAGAGGTATCATTCATAGGAGAAGACATCGTAGAATCCTATGATGGTTGGAGACTGTTCTTCGATAGAGCGGCAAATTTCAAAGGATTCGGTATTAGAGCTGTCCTGATATCGAAAATTGGTCAACATTAATCGGTATCTGCTAAACTCAGATTCCCCTGCACCAACAATATGGCAGAATATGAAGCCTGCATCTTAGGGCTCAACATGGCCATTGACATGAATGTTTAGGAACTACTAGTAATTGGTGACTCGGACTTGCTAATACACCAAGTACAAGGAGAATGGGCTACTAAGAATTCCAAGATACTGTCGTATTTGTACCACGTGCAGGAATTGAGAAAGAGGTTCACAAGGACAGAGTTTCGGCACGTCCCCAAAATTCAGAACGAGTTCGCCGATGCATTAGCCACTCTATCATCCATTATACAACATCCAGATAAGAACTTCATTGACCCCATTCCCGTGAAGATCCATATCCAGCCTGCTTATTGTGCCCATGTTGAAGAAGAAGCAGACGGAAAGCCATGGTTCCATGATATCAAGGAGTACTTGGCAAAGGGAGAGTACCCGGAGCTTACAAATCACACTCAGAAACGTACGCTTCAGAGATTGTCCAACAACTTCTTTCACAGTGGAGGAATCCTGTACAGGAGCACTCCCAAACTGGGATTATTAAGATGTGTTGGTGCAAAAGAATCATCCAAACTACTAGAGGAGATACATGTTGGGACCCGTGGCCAACTTATGAACGGTTTTGTCTTAGAAAAAAAGATACTCAGAGCCAGTTATTTTTGGATGACCATGGAAATGGACTGCATCCAGTATGTCCAGAAGTGCTACCGATGTCAGGTACATGCATATATGATAAAGGTACTTCCAAATGAGCTCAACGCAACAAGATAACCATGGCCGTTTGCCGCCTGGGGCATGGACATCATTGGACCGATCGAGCCTACCGCCTCCTGTCGAAGAAGCATCCTACAAAGAAGTGACTAAGAAAGTTGTGGCAGACTTTGTCCGCGACCGTATTATTTGTCGATTCGGAGTTCCAGAGCCAATCATCACCGACAACGGCTCCAATCTCAACAGTGATCTGATGAAAGCCATGTGTGAGACATTCAAAATTAAGCATAAGAATTCCACAGCCTACAATCCTCAAATGAATGGAGTCGTAGAAGCCACCAATAAAAACATCAAGAAGATATTAAGGAAGATGATAGAAAAGAACAAGCAACACCATGAGAAGCTGTCATTTGCCTTACTAGGATACTGCACCACCGTCTGCACGTCAATCGTGGCAACCCCTTACATGTTGGTTTATGGTAAAGAAGTTGTCATTCCTGCCGAAGTTGAGATTCCTTCTTTAAGAATCATACAAAAAGCTGAGCTCAACGACGCAGAATGGGTAAAGAGTCGTTACGAGCAATTAGCCCTCATAGACGGGAAAATAATGAATCCAGTATGTCATGGCAAACTTCATCAGAGTAGAATGTCCAGATCTTTCAACAAAAGAGTCAAACCAAGACATTTCACACCGGGTCAGCTGGTGTTGAAGAAGATTTTTCCACATCAGGATGAAGCCAAAGGGAAATTTTCTCCCAACTGGCAAGGTCTGTATATGGCTCACCGAGTATTGACATGAGGAGCACTCATACTTTCTGAAATGGACGGGGAAGTCTGGCCGAAGCCAATCAATTCAGATGCAGTCAAACGCTATTATGTGTAATTCCTTTACGCTTCTATGAATGATGTAAATTGAACTACGCCTGACCTGATTCCTATTTAAGAGTGGATACGTAGGCAGCCCTATGGGTTCGATCGCAATTCAATAGAAATCTCCCTTGTTCCCCGAAATTGGAAACTGGGGCATAATTTTGAGGAGGACCCTCAAAATTCCGAAGCAAGTTTAGTCGATCGCCGCATGCGCAACAGTCAGAAGTGTCAACCCATCTAACTAGGCAGAATTTTGAGGAGGACCCTCAAAATTCCGTAGCATGAGAGGTTGCAATGTCTTGAACCGTGTCACAGTCATCGGTTAATCCAAATTATTTTAAAATATATATTTATACTATATCATTACAAAATCATGCATACTTACTCTTTAAAACAACTTTGTTTAGCAAAAGCTACCCCGATGATATGAACAGGATCATCAGACCAAGTGTACAAGTCAAACAGAGCCAGCGGGGATACGAACCGACCTTCCCCATTTACAGAACTCACGAATTTTCTTTGGATGCAGGCACAAAGAATAAACACGCATAGGAGTCACAAATTTAAGCACAGCTGCAAATGCTAAGGTTCACTGTCTACACAAAGAACGAACGTGTTCAAAGTCACAATCCTCGAAAACCATCACACTTGCCGACATTTGCTATCATCAAAAACAGACAATGCTCTGTAGTCACAATGCTCACAACGATCAAAATACTACAATCTGCTACCAGCTAAGGAACTCTACTATCGTTTAAATCTTTGCATAAGGCTAATTTTCTGCCTTCCTCTGCATAAGGCTAATTTTTTTGCCTTCCACTTGCATAAGGCTCACTTTCTGCCTTCCTCTGCATAAGGCTAATTGTTTGGCTTCCACTTCCATAAGGCTAACTTTCTGCCTTCCTCTGCATAAGGCTAAGCTCTGCCTTCATCTTGCATGAGACTAAGCTCTGTCTCCATCTGCATAAGTCTAACTTTCTGCCTTCCTCTGCATAAGGCTAACTTTCTGCCTTCCTTTGCATAAGGCTAAGCTCTGCCTTCATCTTGCAAAAGGCTAACTTTCTGCCTTCCCTCTGCATAAGGCTAACTTTCTGCCTTCCGCTTGCATAAGGCTACCTTTCTGCCTTCCGTTTGCATGAGGCTAATCTCTTCCTTCATCCTAGATGAGGCTAAGCTCTGCCTCCAATTTACTTTGTCATCGAGACTAAGAGCTGTCTCTCAAGAATTTTTTACTTCGCTTTTCTTTCGGGCTAAGCTCTGCCCTTCAATTCGCAAGACTAAGCTCTTTCTTGTCAGCATCATACTATTGCATCTCATGGGCTGAAATATCAACAACTTGTCCAAAGGCGTCATCGTTCAGAGGCACCATCTTCATGGCCCGAGAACATAATGTCATGGCCTGAAGATCTCTCTCAATTTTGCATATCATTATTCGAAGGCGTCATCGTTTGGAGGTACCATCTTCATGGACCTAGAACATCATTTCATAGCCTGTGAATCCTTCATCGAACAATTCATGGCCCAGGACATCATGGTCAGAGGACGTCATCCTAAACCGTCTGAAGACAACATTCATAGTCCGACGGGAACTTGCATCATGTTTAAATTTACGTACAATATACGCTTGTATTGTTTTATTTGCAGGTAACTTGTCAAGCGACGGCTATCCAAGTAGGAGCAATCTCGCACCAGTTCTCCCAACCATATCAAACCTAACTGCTCCCATAAACCATATACTCATCCAGCCCTATATACTGCGTTCGTCCTTGTGATAACTCAATCGGTATACTTTGTCGATGGGTCCCGAACTACATACGGCCTGATTCTTGTAAAACTAAGGATATGTAGGCAACTCAGAAGCCAGGGTGTGGCCTAAATCTCTGCAAATCGTTTCGCTCGGTCAAAATTGACCATCATATCTTTTCCCGACAACTCTTTCATCATTCCCGGGTAAAGAGGGGCAGCTGTTGATACCCATTTTTTTCTACAATATTTTAAAAATTACATATATACCTTCAAAATCATACTTTCATAGCAATTGGTATTTTTCTATAATTTTCCCATATTTTTTATTAATTTATTTTAATTCATCCAGCATTTTATTTTCAATAATTAATTACAAAATCGCATTGCAAATGATTTAAAAAGAATTTATTGATTTAATTTATTATTTAGGGTCCTACTAAGAATAAATTATTTCATAATTAGCCAAATTGGCATTCTTTGGCTATAATTAAAATAACTTTGCAATTATAGCCCAATCACATGCTTTATACTATTTCTTTTTATCCAGTAATTAGTCATTATTGTATTTTTAAATACTAATTGATGATTTTAATTTATTTTCTAAGCATGAATTTCATTTTTACAATTATCAGCTATTTTATAAATTATTTTTAGTTAATTTAATGGGGTATTTAACAACTAGCCACCCTTTATTTTGATTTTAGCCTAAATCAACCTAATTCCAAAACCCACTTAACTAACCCAATAGACCCCAAGCCCAAACTTAAATCTACCCGGCCCAATGATGATTCAATCTTGGTCGTTGATCAATTTTGATCAACGGCCCGGATTTAACCTTCCATAATTAAACCTACGATTACCCCCATCCCCTACTCATTCACTCCCTCACTCCGCCGTATCAACCGTATCATCTCTCTCATCTCCTTGACTCCCTCTACTAAACCTAGCTCCCCCTTTTTCTGGCCGTCTCCTTGTCGGAAATCATGGTGGTTTCACCACCCCCAGCCTCATGGCTCCCTCCTTGAACGGGTATCACTGCCTTGGAGCCTTCAAGTGAACCAGAGGCAGCTCACTCACCTCCCATGATCTCTCATGCCATTCTCCGGGAACCCGTGGCCATACGAGTAAGATCTTACCACTTTCGATCAAAAACGGTAATTTTGAGTTGTTTCTCCTTCTCTGGGTTTTCTCTTCGAAACCCTAACTTCTAAAACCTCATTTTTCTAGATCTGTAAAATATTTGTACATGTTATGAGTTATTTTCATGTTTTCCTTAAAGATTTTCTGTTTTCCCTAAACGGTTCTTCATTTTTTCAAACTAGGGTTCTTAAATCCTTTTGTCAAAACAGTTCTCTTTCAGATTTTTTAGCATTATCTTATGATTTTCATCGTGTTTAAACATTATTTGAGCTTTTCCCTTTGTTTGATTTATTTTTTATTCATTATTTGGTTACATGTTCTATTATGATTGTTATGCTTTCATGAGTACTTCGTGATTCTTTTTTTTTTATTATATTACATGTTTGCCTATTAGGGTTTCTGACTCTTCATCTCTTTTGCCAATATCATGTCTACTTTGTTGATTTAGGCTATGTTCTATGAGAATCCCTTGATTTATGTGATTTTACCCTGTCTTTGCCTATTAAGGTTTCTGACTCTCTATCTCTTTTGCCTATATCATGTCTACTCTATTAATTTAGGCCATTGCTCTATGTGAACTTCGTGAGTTTGTGATTTTATCCTGCGCTTGCCTATTAGGATTTCTGATTTTCGTCTATTGTGAGTTATTCTGTTTATTCTCATAAGCTAATGCTAATTCCTCCTAACTCAGTATTATTTTCTTTTTGTGAACCCCGAATCTCTGTGATTGATACTTCACTGATTTTACATAAGGTTCTCTACTAATTTTGAGTATTTCCTTAAACGTGTGATATTTTCCTTGATTAAATATTGACTTCCTGTAATTAGAACCTCACTCGAGGACTTCCTCACAGATTTCCAGAATTCAAATTTATCTATTGCCTTATTTTCATACCTAATGTTGATGTCAAACTAATGCATATGTATTTTCCTTAAATGGAGTTTTTGAACATGACCCTAATTACATGTTCTATACCTATACTACACTTGTACTATTTTCTTATGTATTACCATCAGTCTATACAATTTTCTTTCCTTATGTTACTACTGTCTATCACTGACTAAGTATGACTCCCTAATTAAAGGGAGTACTTACATTAATTGGATTCTAATTGATGTTTACTTCCATAATTTTGCTGAACTATTATTTGTTACCATACTTTCTACTTATTTCAAAACTATAAGTGCCCCTACTCTTTCATTAGCATAGACACGAACACACACACTGTTCAGACTCTCTCTCTTGCACACAAACACTCTCTTCTGCTCTCTTTTGGTTACTTGCTATTATCAGTCGGCTGCAATCCAAGACTGATTATTAGACTCTCTTACTCATCATACTGTGTTTGCTACCTCCTATACTGGTATGTCCTAAGTTTAATTTAAGCTTCAAAAACAATATGTCTCTTTTGGTACTTCAATTCATCTTGTTCCTTATATGTTTTACTTGTGGTTTTGTTGTTCAACCTGCAATTAGCATGTCCACTTTACTGTTTTATTAGCATGATTCTCAATGAAACAACATGTTTATTACCCCTTAGCATACTTCAATATGATTCTACTTCACTTGTGTTTTCTTTTATTTTTGGCATACAACAATATGTGATATATGCTATTTAGTTTCCCTATAGTCCTGAAATACATGTTGTACCTACAACCCCTTAGGATGTCTTTTGATTCTGAATCTGTGTGCCTATACTTACATGCTATGTACTTGTCCCCAACTCCCCATCTCCCTGCTTGCGATTGCTGAACCTGTTTTAGTTCATGTTCCCTGTTCTATGTGTGATGTTTGATTCTGAGATTGGTATGTTGTTGTTCTAATTGCCCTACCCCTTTTCAAACCGTTTTTACTGGCAAACTCTTCTATCTTTCTGCAAAACTTATCTCAAACAAGTCTATTTTCAAAAGATGTTTTCCAACTCAATCTTTTCAAAACTATGTCAAGCACTCTCACTATACTCTTAGGAACCTAGGTTCTGCCCCTCTAATGTGTGACTGCTTTGGGATCCCTATGAGATCCCTCTGAACTCTGATGCATTAGAGCTGGCCCTTCCACACTGCACTTACTCAATTATGGCTATGAAAAATCTGGGTATGAGCACTGCCCCGAATCCCTTGAGGTCCTTTGGGAACTCTGACACACCCGGATTATGTGAAAGGCTATGAAACACTATTGGCATTGAGAATTCTGGAGATCTGGGCCTATTGGTAGGCTCCCTAGTGTAACTTCTTATATTCTTATTCATTTATATAATTCATTCAATGCAATGGTCTGTAATAATTTATTTGTAAACAACTATTGGGGATGGATAGTGAAAAGGGAGGGGTAGCTATGTATGTTGTAGATACCAAAGGGTAGAAACCATGCTATTAGGTTTACATTTCCTATTTGCGAAATAGAACTCATGTTTAGGACTAATGTGTGCAAATCATGCTTAGATATCATGCTTCTTAAGCTCTATGAATACTGTTTCAGCATATCATTTTGATACTACTGTTATATCACTTAGAAATCCTGTGTTAGGATAAATATATTAATATGAATCATTATTCATGCAATAATGCCTCATAATGCTATAACTATGCTGTGCATTTAGAAATCTTGTTCTAGGATAAACAACATTAAAATAATCTTTCACCTTTGTATATTCTGAAACCATGCCTAATGATGTAACTGTTATGCATTTAGAAATCCTGCCTAGGAAATTCTGCATACTAATTGCTCTGCATCTCTATGTGTGCATACTAGATATCATGTCTTGGGATTTCATTCAGGCTCGCTCAATTACACCTAGCTAATTACTGATGCATGAGAAAAAGGGTATAAAAACAGCCTCACCCCGTTTTAACAACTGGTAATCACCATGTGTTTTTTACAACACCTAGAACAGCATGTTTAGGTAACACAACTTACAATAGTTCTCTTATTTCTGGTAATTTGTATACACTGTCCTACGCCTAGGAAAGCCTTAGGTGATTAAAATGTTAAAATTGGAAATATGTCTTTGTATGTACTACCTAATACTTAATAGGTCTTAAAATTAGTAGGCAAACTAATTAGGGCCCGTTTTTGAGTTATAAAAACAAATCTGCATATCTGTTGTATTCTGATGCTCACCTAGACACCATGATTTAGGACCCTATTTAACAATATTGTCCTTATTTGTGTTTGAGTCGTATTGTTTACATGCATTACTTGTGGAGGTAAAACTGAGCCTTTATTTGCTCTTTCTTGTTCCTTATTTACTGAAGTCTTATATGTTTTTCTTGTCGCCTTAGTATTTTTCCTTTTAAACCTGAGGGTCTTCCTAGAACTTCCCCATAAATAGAGGTCCTAAACTCCTCCAGGGCCATTAAGAAAGGACAGGTAACAGCACGCATAGAAGTCGCTAAATAACACTCGCTTAATAACCGCTAAGGGGTGAGAAGGGTAGATATGGATATGATGACCGGTGTGCTAATACCACGTGTAGCCCCTCTCTGAGGAGTGATTACCGGGTATTGTACTGATGTGATCTTATAAGATAAACAACCTAGGACCTCCCCTATCGTTTATGTACATGTTTAGATTATAATTCTATCAAAAAAAAAAACCTTACTTAGATATTAGATCTTTTCAAAACTTTGTAACACATTTGTGCTTAGACTGTGAATCTTTCAAAACTCTCTACTTGCTTAAACATTAATTGCCTATTTGCTACTTGCTTAAAATTCACAAAGTTGTTTGGCTGCGAACCATAGTTGTGGACTCTGAGGGGTGACTAACACCTTCCCCTTGGGGTAATTTCAAGCCCTTACCCTATCTCTAGTTATCCAAATCAATGTTTGTATATAACCCTTAGTAGGTGCCCTAACGCACCTTAATTCGTTAGGTGGCGACTCTTCGAATCCTTGCATACCCCTTTCCTAAAAGGAAACGAGTTGTCCCAGTAATGTCGAGACCCCGACTAATCTGAAAGGTGGAGTTGGAAAAAAAAAGGGGCACGACATTAGTTTGATTTGAAGATTTATGTCTCAAGACTCATCTTCTGTTATCTTTGAACCTGCAACGATTTGAGCTATGACCCCTTTTACCACAATAAAAACAGGATGGACTATTAGAGTTACCAGAGCCTCTTTTTAATCTAACTTTGTTCCTGCATTGGTTAGTACTATGGCCATTTTTACCACAAAAGGAACAGGCAAGAAATTTCTATTTTTGATGAGCAGTCTGATTGGATTTGACTGAGCTCTGACTAGTGTAGTTTTGCAATCCATTCAATTGAAGTTGAAGTTCATTTACATGATCCTGTAGCATATCACGCTCAATCCCACATACTTCTAGTTTCAGGGCCCAGTCTTTCTTTTCTCTATTGATCTTTGTAAGTTCATTCACGACTCTTTCTATATCTGCAAGAGCAATATCAACAAATTCTTGAAGTTCATAACAATTAGGGCTTAAGGGAGTACATACCTCACTAGTTCCTTAATCCGCCATAAGACCAAGTTCTCTTAAGTTGTCTTACCCATCATTGTTATCTACCATTAGTCCAAGTTCTCCCGAATCTTCATTTTCATTTATAGCCATAAAATATATAATAGCAACTTCCTCATGATCGGACTATTCTTCATCACTCCATGCTCTGAAATATTTCTTCTTTTGCATGTTTCTACTGAGTTTGTTCTTTAGTTCAGGACAATCACTTGAATATGACCAAACTTTCCACATTCGTAGCACCTTCCATCATTTTTATCAGTTTTATTGCTTATCCTTTCTTTCCTGAAGTTATGCTTCCCTCTTCTACTATTCCTATTTTTCCTCATCATGCTTGTTAGAACTTGAGAGAGCATGGCAATGTTTACATCTTTTTCTCCTTCTTCTTTTTCTTCTTCTTCTTCATTTCCTGGTTCAGACACAGTTTCCTTAAAGGCAACAGTTTTCTTCTTCTCTTGAATTTGTCTATCTAAGTGAGTTTTCTCAAAAGCAATTAGATCACCTCCGAGTTCATCATAGGAAATTTTGTCGAGATCCTGACATTCCAAAGCGAGGAATTTTGGCTTCAAAATGTAGGTAAACTCATGAGAATCTTTCTAAATTGTTCATCACTCTTAATAGGTCTACCAGAAGACTTCAAGTCTCCAAGAATTTTGCTAAACCTGGAGAACATCTTCCATTGATTCTCCATTCTACATTTGAAATAGATCGTAGTTCCGAACCAGAAGATTTATCCTAGTTTCTTTCACTTTGTTGGTTCCTTCGTAAGTGACCTCCAGTTTGTCCCACATTTCTTTGGCAGTTTCACAACTTGATATCGTTTCATACTCTTCTTCATTGATAGTGTTGTACAATAGACTTTTTTCCTTGGCATTTACAGTTATGACAGCAGCTTGTTCATCGGTGTATTCATCTAAGTCAAGAGGATCAATAGATATGATGACTTGATTTGGGATTGGAAGATTTTCCTCTTTGATCACACGCCAAACTTTAATGTCATATGACATCGTGTATGTTTCCATGCGCACTTTCCAGTGAGAAAAGTGCTGACGGTTGAAATAAGGAGGTCGAACCTGAGAGGTTCCTTCTTGAAATAACGCACCAACAACATTGTTAGATCCCATGATCTTTTTCTCACCAGCTATTAAGCAGAGATTGTGAGCCTTGCTCTGATACCAATTGAAAGTACAAGAGGGGAGGTGAAATGTGGTCTATTAAAAAATTATCCGACTAACGATGATTTTAGTTGACTAAACAAAGAGCAGAGTGAAAGATAACAGTAAACAAAAATTAAATGACACACAACAATTTTATACTAGTTCGGTACCGTTGTGGTACTTACATCTAGTTTCTCTTGGGTCACAAGGGTTCGCTTTAGATCTTGAATGTATTATAATACAGATGGTTTTGACTCGTTCACCACCAACGAAGTATCACAACAATGAATTTTGAATAATGACACAACTCTTTTTGAGTTCTAATTCTTCCTATCTTTTGAGACACTCATAAACTAAGGATTACAGTGTTTAGGCTAAGAAGTAGAGAGACTTAGAAAATAATATGTATAGTTTTGAAAGTCTTCCATTTGATCTTATCAGACTTCCTATAGGAGAGTAAAGAGTCATTGAGTCTTGACCGAAACTAGAGGCACAAGATCTTCAAAATTTGATCCAAGGGGTGACTCTTCGAATCCTGCTATTGGGAGGGGCCGGATTCGATCATGACTTTCCTTTTCACAAGCTTATATTGGGAGTCATTCAAGCCTTGATTGAGATTATTTGTGGATACAGAATATTTGTTAGCAAAGGCTCCCTTGATTAGTAATCTGATATCCTTTGATTGAGGTCGAATAAATGTGCTAGAATGAAATTCCTTTTTCTTGTCCATTAGTTCAACAATCATATATTTTAATAATTTCTCATTGGTATTCTTTCCTATTTTCTTATTTCAATTCTTGCAAACCTGCAAACCAAATAAGATAGCATTGTCATCATTGAAACTTTTGAATATAACTTAACAGCGAAGAGAACAACTTAAAGGCAATGTAATTGATAGGTCATACAGATTGTATAAATTGAATGAATGCACACTAGCTAGCTAGATTCAAAAATTAAATCAAGTTATATAGTAAAAAATAGCGTCATACACAATCCATAACTTGTGTGGTGGATACGAGTGAAGGCAACGTACATGGGTAAAATTGATTTATAATAAATGGTGGAATGATAGCATGACACGTAGAACTGAAGTTCGGTAAAAAGCGAGTCAAGTAACAGCCAATACCGGGAACACCAATTTCAGTTGACATCATGTAAATCCTGAAGGGAGCATGATCTACGGGAACAAATCGAATATTCGCCAAGCATTCAATCAGAGAATATTCTCTAACATTAATAAGAAATTGTTACAGAAAATATTTACATTCATGGCATGTTGTTACATATTCATCAATGACTCTTTTATTATCACTTAAGTGAGGCTTGGTCCTAGGATCTTGTTTCCCTAGGTATAATTATAAATAACAGGCTCAGCAACCATTGTAAGGCACGAAATTCTTGAAGAAACATATACTATATTTTACTCTCAATTAAATAACTTCATTTGCTCGTGATCATTGCTTTTATTGCTATCCTCGGAGACATTGCGCCCCGAGTCAGGCTTGTCATTCTCTTCAATTTATATTGCTAAGTCTTATTTTCATCTTATTTGATTATCATATTTGGATCAAATCAGATCGCTTGTCTATAAACAATGTAACAAAGTTAACTGTATCGTTTTGCGGGTAAACAACTTGGCGCCTACCATAGGGCTTGGACACTTGTGTAATTGCTTTGATACTTAGGTTTGTTGCTATCTTTTTTGATTTTTCCTTGAGCAAGAAATCAGAAATGGCAGCTAATGATGTCAACATCACGCACAATGTTGAGGGACATGATGATATTCCTCAACATGAAGATTCAATCAGTGATACCCATAACGAAGGGGGCGAAGCAACCCCGGTTCGTGAATGGAAGTACCCCCACATGTGCAGGATCCAACTCCCGATGACGCCGAGGAAGAACAGGTTGTGGAAACATTGAAAATCTTCAGAGAGTAGAAAGTAATCACGAGTCACCTCTCAAGGCAGAACCGGGTAATGAAGAAGTTAAAACAAGCGTTGTCAGGTACTTCCAATAATTCAAAGAAAAGGGGGTCGGTTCCTCCCAACGCTCCTGCAAATCAAAGAGTCGATAATACACCCCAAGATGAGAGGTCAATTTTGATGGTGCCGGAGGGACCGGTAGCGGATCTGGGAATGACAACGGAAACTACCCCTTCAAAATCGAGCTCATGAGATTTATGAGGGAAATGAACGAACTAATGGATCAAAATGCGAAAGAGTTTCATGCTCGAATGGATCATATTCTGGGCGCACCACCAGTTTTGAAAGGCCCATATTCAAAAAAATACACACAATTTCCATTTAAGCCGAACGCGGCACCAGAGATAATTCCAAAGTGGTTCTAAATGTCGAACATATCTAAATTCGATGGGACTTTCGATCCACGAGATCACATCACTACCAACACCAAGGCTGTAAAAGAGAACTATTTAGCTTAACATGAGATCGAATTAGTCTTACTGAAGATGTTTGGTGAAACCCTGACAAAGGAGGATCTGACATGGTATTCACTCTTACTCGAGCATTCAATTTACTCTTTTGAAATTCTTGCAGTTTCATTTATCAAGGCCCTTGTTTACCTTCAAAATGGTACTAACAATTATATTTGATTTGTGGTTTTAAAAATACGTGATTTATTTTAATACTAGTTGTTAAGTAAGAAATGTTAGGTGCAAGTAAGAGAAAAATGATAAGCAAAGAAGTATGGTCACAAGGCTGGGGCCTCGAGCTCGGATTACAACACTCGATAATGAGTAATAAATGGAAAACAATGATATCGGAGGCCTCGAGGATGGCCTCTTACGGTTAATAATGGGCAATAAATGAAGAACAATAAATGAAGAACAATAAATGAATACAATAAATGAAGAGCAATAAGTAAGTGGAGCAATTGTTGAGCACGTTTAAGCAAGAAAAGTAGAGAATGTTCTATTGTATTGAATATTCATGTGTGTTACAAAATGACAGGGGTCCCCTTTATATAGGAGGGGGGAATCCCAACATAGTACATGTCTAATTATGACAAAGAAATGCTATTGGTACATCTTTTTAATGGCTCAGTACGGACTTGTACTATTCTTGCAGACCTTGTCAACTCGAACCACGTGTCTGTGGGAATTTCCCGTCTTTCCATGGTGGTCACCGATTTTCATACTGCCTCGAGATATGCTGTGATGAGCCTTCGATACGCCTTCTCGAGAGGAGTACTTCGGGGTCGAGCCTCAGACTGCACTCCGAGCTCCTCGAGACCGGGCTTGGAATTCCCTAGAAGCCTTAAAATCGGACTCCCCGATCTTAGTCGTATACAGCCCGTGCTGAGGCAAGGAAGGTCCAAGCTAGGAAAGCATACATATTCATGATTGCACAGGGTGAGTCGGAATTGTTGCGAGAATTCGTGATCCTGATCCAAAAAGATAGGATGTTGCTACCGACTGTACCAGATGAGTGGGTAGCGGAGGCGTTCACGAAGGGATTGAATCCTTGAAGCTCTGACCCCAGAAATTGAAGGAAAGCCTGATCGAATTCCAAGAAACCACATGGGTGGATGTCCATAACCGCTACAAATCAAAAATAAGAATAGAGACGATCAACTCGGGTTCCCTACATAAACCAAGGGGCGGGACCAAGAAAAACACAAAGACAAGTTTAAAAGTGGCATGGATATGGATCGGATGTCTTCTAAAAGTCGTTTCTCTCCATGTGAAAGAAACGAAGGACGCATCAGCAAAGGTTTTCTGTCCTCGGACAGGTTTGTTCCGATAAAAGAACCGATTGTGGCCTGAACAGCAGGTCATTAAAAGAAAAAGAGGTATGGGGGGGAGGCGGATTCCACATATCCAGCTTATTAGATTAAAACTTCAATATCAATATAGTGGAGTTGGTGTCGGCGATGAACAATATCAAAGAAGAGTGATTATCGAAGCCAATCAGATCTTATCTGACACGGCCCAAACCAGTGGACTACGACGTGCAATCGGTACCTTACTGAAATTATTGAAAATACTAAATTATGATCTTAAAGTCAAACAAGATAATGAATTCAACGGTTAAAGAGTTCTGAGCTCACAGAATTAATATTTTAGATCCGTATTTGCAAATTGGGTAGGGCGGTTAAGAGTGTCCATGTGCTATGTCCCGACCGTACACGTGAAGTTGGCCTTTTCTCCCTTGTTCGCGTGTCGTCAACCAGACCCATTCCCCACTTTCAACAACACTACTTTCTTTCATTCTGATCAGCTTTTGCTCCTGTCAAGCTTTTTTTCACAAACCATCTTTTCATTGAATCTCTCCCCACCTTTTGGCTTTGCCTATTTTAAAGTCTTTATTCGATTTCTTGGTTCTGTATATGCACACGTTCCTTCACTTTGGTACAAGCAGGTTGCCACAGACATATGCACACGCTTGCTCTTTTCTTCACTTTTTCCTTTTCTCATTCTAATATTCTTAGTGGTTACGTGGTCACTTATGATTTGCAGCCTATGAATGTTAAATTTAAAATAAAGAGGTCATATGGTAGATAGTACGTTTATTTATCTTTCGTTGTTGAATTATAGTGGCGCAATATCGTTGGACTTGTCCGAGGGCAACAATTTCTTAAGGAAAATCTACAACTCGGAATAATTAGTGTTGGTATACGAGTTTGCGATGCCCAAAAATTAATACGAGTTTGAGAAGCTTTTCTCAATAAATGATTTAGACATTCGAGAAATTACATGTCAATAGATCGGTAATCAAACACTTAGACGAGTAATTCAGACAATTTGAGAAGTGTCAACAAGTAATATAGAATTGTAAGTCCAGATATCGTATTCACAGAGACTTGTATCAACTACTTACTAAATTACTAAATTGTTATTCAATTAAGCCAAAATCAAAATCCAAGAATATGATTATATTAAACTACGATCCTAAGTAATGACTAAATTGTAAAGCAACTAGTTGATTGTTGTGTATTCAGTAGAGACAAATATGCTAGGGTTGTGATCGATTCACTATTCATATTGTGTTCTAATTAACTCTCTCTTTCATACAATTCACTCATGGTTGCTAATTAATCAATAATTGCTCTCATAACCTTCTCCCGAAGTACTACTCGCCTATTCGGAATAGATTACGACTATATTCCTATGAAATTAATCTATAAAGAACACATTAAGATTATGATATTTAATTAAGCACGGTGACTAGGTATATTCCTATCCTAACCACTAGTCTGTCCCCATTAAGGGTTAAGATCGCGCTCTCTTCAATTCTTCTCTAATCTATACACGGCTTTCCCAAGCATAGCATAGATAGTAAATAGAACCTAACTGTTGGCCAGACACTTAAGCAATTAAACACATAATTGAAGAAACAACCATATACTGGTGAATTATAACCAAGGTCAAGCTAATGTTAAACAACTATATTCATGGATAAATCGCAACCCCAGAACAATGGGTGTTTATCCACTCATGATGTAATCAAACAAATTCATAAGTGTTGAATAATTTAAAATACTAGAAAAAGATGAAGAAAACTGAGAATTCTCCGCTTCCTAACATTCTCGTGTGCATATGTCCTCCAAAGTGGTGTCACCCCCTCAAAGATATGTTTAGTCTTGCTTTTATACGTGTTGGGTAGGTATAGGGCCGAAATAACCGTGCCTCGGGCAAAATAGAAAAACTTCTCATCACTGGTGCCCTGGACAGTGCCAGGCGCCAACCACGGTGCTCCACCATAAATCAATTCTGCCTCCAGCGTCACAGGTGGCTCAAGGCGCTGCTTGTGGCGCCCAATTGCTCAATTTGTCCGGTTTCGTACGTTTTGGCTCTAAGTTTGCGCGCTTCGCCCTCAAATGCTCCCTGATCATTCCTACACATAAAAACACTTCAAATTAATTTAAATCATCACATTTAACAACCAAAATCCACGAAACAAAAGTAAAATATGAGGCGATATACATAGAAATATATATAATTTAAGCTAAAAATCAACACCCCACACTTAGACTTTTGCTCATCCTCAAGCAATGGGACAAACTACTACCCTCCAACACGTACAAAGTTCACTATAAAGGAGCACTTTTACTTTTAATCACACACTTTACACTTGACTATGATCGATACCGGCAATCAAGCATGAACATACATAAATTCACATTCTTCCATTTTTTTAAACATGCCCAATTATAACAATTCAATCTATCACACCAACAACCTATTGTAACCACCCGACCTCAAGAGTCGACTTGTAACCACTAAACCCTCTCAACTCACGCACTTACCCAACAAGAAAGTTTACAATATTGCCAATCGCTCATGAGATTATGTGCCATTACTAATTAACAAAAGAGTGAATATATACTAGTCCACATTCAAATATGCTTTTTGAATATAAATTGAGGACATCACACAATTGAACAATATTTCACTCACTCTCACAAAGAATGCATATGCATCTCGTGATTGTACCATAAGCTTTCCCGTAGTATAGATCTCTTCTACTTTAAGCTAGCCAAATCTAGGATCAATTAGTACTTTAAGGTTGTAATGTAGGCTAAGGGATGGGTATGATATATTTAGGAATAGTGACTAACCCTCCTAAGCACTTTAATACACTACACTCACAATTCAAACACGTATTCTTCTCAACCAATTCACTTGCAACAAACCATATACAACATAGCCCTTCTTCAATTAAGCACTTATATACTCCCACTAGCGCAATTTAATAAGAAGTGGAGGTGTGTATATTTTTCTACATACTTTCACTATCATTTTTTTTCTCTTACAATTTTTTTTTACACCCACTCCATACATTAAAGTTCATTGGATAGTGACTTTTGATTTCAATTTAAGTTCACCATCGGGCTCTTCCATGGCTCCACTCAAAAATAAATTCCCAATATCTCACCTTACTTTTTTTAGCGACTAAGTTTCTTAGGAGGTAAAGGTGCAACAATCTCAAATTAAGAACAAAATAGGGGTACGGCTTGTAATGTGGGTGCCAAAGAAAAGGTCTATAGGCTCAAAGGGGCTTGCAACGAAAAAATTTATTTTTATGTGACAAGCACATCCATGATCAAGCAAGAATATGCCTACATCATCTCCTAGATTAGCATAACCTACAATTTCATTTCGATTAACACATGGGGCAAGTTCTAGACTACACAGGATAGCATAGAAGATCACTAGGCCTCACACACACATTGTACATGACTCAATCACAACGGTTCTGTTCAACTCTCAAGCCAAGCAAGAACACATAATTGAGAAAATTAAGCAATATTACACTATGTGGCATACAAGTCAAACAACTGTGCTAAAGCGTCACAAAATAGGCTATTTACTTTACTTAGGCTTCACAGGTTAAACCAAATACAAGGGAAAACAGAATGTATGTCATAGCCTAATGTGCCAGTACCAAACACGTCAATGAGTATTTCAAAGCCACTCAGTTTCTTCCTAACTACTCCAAAAAAAAATTTAAAGTACTCGGTTCGAGCTACACCCTTGGAAAAGAACCGGTGCCCAAAACAAACCAAGGGATACTACGTAGCTATCCTAAAAAGAAAATCTTTTTGGTTTTTTTTAATCGGAATTTATCCCTAAAGAAAATTGTCCAACAGATCCATCGTCGGGAAAAGTCTGAGCTTTTTCTAAATTATTGTTTTTTCAAATGTCATTTTTTTTTCCTTTTTCTTTTCTTTTTAACCTTGACTATGTCTACTACGAGTTTGTTTACCTTGAAAATGGTAATAACAATTAAATTTGATTATATGGTTCTAAAAGTATGTGATTTATTTAATGCTAGTTGTTAAGCAATAGATGCTAAGCATGAGCAAAGAAATAAGATAAAATGATATGAAAACGAAGATAGGCACACCATACTGCCTCAGGTCAGGGGTTCCGAGCTAACCGAGATAGATCCTCGAGGTCGAGGCTCTGGAATAGTGACGTGTGATCGATGAAGTTATAACAGTTCTATGGACCTCGGAGGAGGCTATTTATGATCAATGATAGAAAATAAATGAAAGACAATTAATAAAATACAATAAATGCAAGTAATAAATTGGTAAAGAGACAATAGAGGATGTTTGAGTTAGAAAGCCGAGAATGTTCTTGTTCCTTGTATTGAATACTGTGTGTGCAAAAAACGATAAGGATTCCCTTTATATAAGAGGGGGAATCCCAACATAGTACATAAGCATTTATTATAAAGTCATACAACTGGTATAGTCACTTAATGTCATAGTACAGACTTGTACTCCATTGCAGACTTGACTGCCTTCGCCCACGAGCTGATTGCTTGTGTCAGTTGCCGATCTGTATTGCCCCGATGTCGAATGCAGGGAACAATTAGGCTCTAGCCTTGAGCCGTACTTTGAGGATTATGGGAATCATGCTATGAAATTCCATAATAGACATAAAATCGGTCTCACCGATTTTAGTCGCATACAGATAATCCCCGCGTTTCTTAAAGTGAAAGGATAAGAAACGATTTTGATATCGATTTTATCGATCTTCTCGTGATGACTTCATGCTTCTGACGTAAGATTTTGAGGTGGTTGAGACAACTTGTCAGTTCGTCTCCCTAGAAGCATTGAGTTATGCCGCCGGTTCATTTTCCCAAAAGCATTTATTGCTCTGTCTATTTGTTTCCCCTAGAGCATTAATTGCTCTGTCGGTTACGCTACCGTCTTCCTATAAATGGGGGATTGTTTGGGCCAAAACTTACTCATTATTTCTTCAGCAGAATTTAATCCTTTCCTTTCTATATATTCTCTTCCAAATTCCTATTTTTATGGTTCAAACTTGTGGCCATAAGGTCATACGGCAACGACTTATCCAGTTATGCCTTGGACTTTTTTGTTCAAATCTCTTCCCCACCGATTGGGGTTATGGTGAGTTGTTGTTGTTGTTTTTGTTGACTCGAAATAATGAGAGAAGGGCGCCATATGTTTTCCGTATCAGAAGATATGTGGTCCTTATACTGCTGCTCATCTCTCTTAACTTCAACCTGGTGGCAACTCATTCTTTATGCTTTGTAGGGAGTGAGGTGGCGCTATCTACTAGCTTTTTCATCCCACACCGATATAATGTCTCAAGAAGTGGCTTCACCATAGTAGCGCTGGCAAGGTCCGAACTCGCCAAATTTTTCACCAGGCCACAATTCTCTTTGCCCGTTAAAGGTTTTTGCTCTTTGATAGGCTATAGCATTTTCTTCACCTATCACTGTTCCGGAAGAGGTCCTCGAAGATGCCGCTATAAAGATCAAAATAGAATCCCCGAGGAAGAGGTTCTCGAAGATGCTGCTCTTGCGGATAAACCCTCGAAAGTAGATTAAGACTTTTGCTGCTGTTTTTTGCTTCTTTGCTTCTGTGTAAGGGCCCCTTGCGGGTTTTGTAATCATATCTTATTAATATAAGATCTTCTTTATTCTTTCTATGATTTGTGTTGAATTTTTTTCTGCCTTTGTTTGTGAAAAATACAAGTGTATGGCTCTAACAGTTGGCCCAAGTGTTGGACTCGTGATATAACAAACCCTTAGGCTTTTAGTTGATTGTTGTGACGCTTCTTGAGGTCTTTATTCATCCCTTGGGCTAATCCTGGATCGATTCAATGTGAACTTCAGCTATCGGAACTCCTGGGATCGAGTAGAGTCAGAGCCGGGTCTAGACTCTTGAAATAAAGGTAGCCTGTTGACAGTCCTCGGGTGAGAATTTTCCTGAACTCAGGTAGCCTTCAGACTTAATGGTCGAGTGAGCGTTCGCTCAAACCCGAAGTAAAGATAACCTTGGGGCTTTGTAAATAGTCCCCGAGTGAAGTGTTGCTCGAACTTGGGTAGCCCTTAGGCTTAATAGACAAGTGAGTGTTCGCTCGAACTTGAAATAAAGATAGCCCTGGGACTTTGTGAATAGTCCCCGAGTGAGGGCTTGCTCGAAATTGAAAAGCCCTTGGGCTTAATAGTCAAGTGAGCGTTCGCTCGAACTCGAAATAAAGATAGCCCTAGGGCTTCTGTGAATAGTCCTCGAGTGAGGGCTTGCTCGAACTTGTGTAGCCCTTGGGCTTAATAGCCGAGTGAGCGTTCGCTCGAACTCAAAATAAAGATATCTCTAGGTCTTCTGTAAACAGTCCCTGAGTGAGGGCTTGCTCGAACTTAGGTAGCCCTTGGGCTTAATAGTCGAGTGAGCGTTCGCTCGAACTCGAAATAAAGATAGCCCTAGGGCTTCTGTGAATAGTCCCCGAGTGAGGGCTTGCTCGAACTTGTGTAGCCCTTGGGCTTAATAGACAAGTCAGCGTTCCCTCGAACTCGAAATAAAGATAGCCTTGGGGCTTCTGTAAACAGCCCCCGAGTGAGGGCTTGCTTGAACTTGGGTGCTACTGCTTTGCTCGCTTTCGTAGGTGAATTGAGCGGAGGCTCGAGAGATGATGGAGATAAAGGAGAAGCCCTCGAGGGGGAAAAGGGTCATTGAAAGCGCATACCCGGCGATAGACTATGGTTATATGTATTTTTTTTCCCTTGTAAGAGCTTTGGACACAAGTCCTGTGGATACGTTCCTTTGATCTTTCAATGTGTGTGTGTGTGTATATATATATATATATATATATATATGAGCAGCCTTTCATCATATCTTGTTTTGCCTTTATCTTTTGTAACGGATTGCGGAGCTTGTTTGTCGTTGGTCCGAGATCCGGTCTTCGGATCAAGTCCTTAGGTTTCTGTTTTGATGAGCAATTTCTCAATGGTCGAAAATTGGACATTTTAGCCCGCTAATTACGTTTTGTCTTGAGTTTTTAAACCTTTAGGTCTAGAAGTTGATCTCGAGATTCTTTTATGCCAGTTCTTAGGATCTATATGCTTCGGCCCTTAGGCATTGTTAGTTAACCGTTTAGGGCTCAATCTTCGAGTCGGAACCTGACTCGAGCTCATCGACCCTTAGGTTATCGAATTAGCCTTGAGGCTCTTTAAGCTGGCAGTCAGGTTTTTAAGCATGAGGTCGATGCGACCTTTAATCGGCTCGTAGGCTTTTTAATGTTAGACCGGAGGTTCCTTGCATTAGCCTTTAGGCGTTTTAGTTAACCGTTTCAGAATTAGTCCTCGAGTTGGGTTACGGCTCGAGCCCATCGATCCTTAGGGTTTTTAGAATTAGCCCTGAGGCTTTGTAAGCTGGTGCTAAGGCTCTTACGCGGTGGATCGATACGACCTTTAGTATGGCTATATTTTCCCTCGTCAAATATTTATTTAAAATTTTTGTGTTCGTCCGACTCTTCAACGGTCCGAAAAGAACCTCGATTACGAGTCATTATGTGACGATAAATGAGCACCTCGGAAGGTTTTGCCCTATAGCTGAACTATTTCGAGCCTTTCGTTGCTTGGAGCTGACATGAAAATGATCGAAGCCCTTTTACTTGTGCCTAGGGTAGCATGTTTTAACCGGTTCTTTTAGAAATATTTCGGAGGATTTAATTTTGTGGCGATGGTCCGGCGTCCCCGAGACGCGTTAGTTTGGACTGATCCTATCGATCGCAGTCGTTTGTGCTTGGTTGGAGCCTTAAGTTCTCGAGTAAGGTATCCTCAGCATCTATATTCGAGGGTATGCCTTTTTAGGGGTCTTATAAGTTCAAATATATAGCCTTGGATTTAAAATCGGGGTTGTGCCTTTTATAAGGTCATATGATTTGGACATGCCTTACTTGAGGTCTTACAACTTTGATCGTGTCCGTAGGACTTACAGCTTTGATTGTGCCCGTAGGACTTACTGTTTTAACCATGCTCGTAGGACTTACCGTTTTTATGCCTCCACACAGAAGGTTTTTGGGCTCGAGGTTACCCACTTGGGATCTTATGGCCTCGAGTCTTCGGCATCAATCCACGAGTGTCAGGGGAATTTCTGGCTCTTGAGCCATCTTTTATGATAAAAAATAAATCTTTGAAAGCACAAAACTTTGTATAAAAGATGCTCCTTTGATTATTGGGTACAAGTACAGATATCTTTTGTTGTCGAGGGCTCGATTATTCTATGCGGACACGATTCGTTTGACCGTTTGGCCCGATACATCATTTTCCTGTCGAGGCTCTCGTCGACGGCTTTCTTCAATTTTCCCGAGGATTTGACCTCCCGAGGGGATTCCCCTCAGTATTCGATGTTGACTAGGAAGAAGCCTTGAATACTTTCGTGAGCTTTCCTTTTGTAGCGTATAGGTGTTGCCTTGTTAAAAACCTTGCCGGTAAAACCTTTTTTACGGATAAAACCTGATCGAAGGAAAAGAGTGCTACGCATGCTTTAGAACCCAGGGATCATTTTGAAGTTTGAAGGATGTTTTCTTGGTTCTGTATATGCACACGTTCCTTCACTTCGGTACAAGCAGGTTGCGACAGACATATGCACACGCTTGCTCTTTTCTTCATTTTATCCTTTTCTCATTCTAATATTGTTAGTGGTTACAGCCTATGAATATTAAATTTACAATAAAGAGGTCATATGGTAGATAGTACGTTTATTTATCTTTCGTTGTTGAATTATAGTGGCGCAATATTGTTGGACTTGTCCGAGGGTAACAATTTCTTAAGGAAAATCTACAACTCGGAATAATTAGTGTTGGTATACGAGCTTGCGATGCCCAAAAATTAATACGAGTTTGAGAAGCTTTTCTAGATAAATGATTTAGACATTCGAGAAATTACATGTCAATAGATAGGTGATCAAACACTTGACGAGTAATTCAGACAATTCGAGAAGCGTCAACAAGTAACAGCGAGTGAGAGAAGGAGTGATGATCAAAATCAAACATCCCAATCGAACAAACCAGAAAACAACCTAAAAGAGAGTTATCAACTACAAATAATAATGCATGAATGTAAGGGCACTTTTCTACTAAAAAGCCTATGCTTGTGTGCCACCTTGAAAAATATTACTGTCTGCCTCCGATTCAATTCATATTAGGTAATTTGATTCGGCACGAAGTATATGAAAGAAAGAAGAAATTTAAAACTTTTGGCCTTCAAAGCTTAAGGGGTAAAAACATTGTGGGTCCATGAAATTTGAATTATTTTCAAATTTAAAAATATGTCATTTATTTTGGAATAAACTAAAAAAGAAAGTACCTCATCTAATTTGAAACGGATAGAGTATTCAAGGTGGCCCATAAAACAAATTACTTTTTCTCTAAAACTATGTTTAAAATATTATTTGATTATTCATTAAACTGAACTTTTGAGTTTATTTTTTGAAGACGACTGTTTATGTCACGTAAAAGTTCTTTTTTTTTTTCTAAAAAATTTAATACTTTTTCAAGTGAAATGCATTTTTAAATATAATTTCAAATATTAAATATCTTTTTTGCAATTTAATTCAAATGTTACTTTTTTCAAAGTCACATCTTTTATGCCAAACGCATTGTATATGGTCGAAATCAGGAAGCCCAATTCGTAGGCTCGAGATGTTGCCTCGAGACAGAAATTCAGAAGAGGCCGAGCTCGGGTTCGAAATTGGAATAAGAGGTCCGAGGGCCTTGGTGCTCGTTAAGCGTTGAAGCCAGGTACAACCGATGTTGAATAATGTCGTTATGAGTTTGTTATGGAAATGACAAGATTCTTGCCACGTCCCCAAAGATCATGGCGCGAATTTCGGGATAGATTTGTACGAATTAGTACAAATCAGTACTAGGTTGTTATACAGTTGTACCAATAATATTCTTTACTGCAAATAGAATTGTACCTTATTTAGGATTTCCCGTCATATTTAAAGGGGACCCCAATCGTTTGTAACATCATCTGATCATTGGAATACACTATCATCTTACATTATCATCTTACATTCTCGTTCATTGTTCTTCAGAATGATTCTCTAACTTTATTGCTTTTACTTTATTGCTCTTATTTTACCATCCCCGACCCACCTCGAGGTCATCGGGCTCGAGGTCGATATCACTCAAGTAACACTGATTTGTTTCGCCGACTTTATTAATTTACACTCTATATTACTTGTTGTTTAATTAGTATTGGACTATATCACATATATTTAAAACCACAAATCAAATTTAATTATTACTCATTTTTTCGAGGTAAACAGTTTGGCGCCCACAGTGGGGCTAAAGATAATAGTGATTGTTTAAGTGCTAATTCTCTAATAAACACGTTATTCTTAGCACTTTTTCCTATCAAAGATTCTTTTATTTTAGGCTAAAACATGTCGAACTCAGCAAACACACCAATGCATGGTAATGACGGCCTCGGATTCCACGAGGAAAATGAAAATGCAACAGCTTTAGGGGCCGGTGGGACACCGCTCAATTCTGGGGTAGCACTAGTTCCTAACCAAGTCTATGTTGGTACACACATTTCTATAAACGTCGACTTGGGCACTGACGTCGGAGGAAGCGTGCGCTGATATGTTCAAGTTGGTGGCCAAAGAACACATGGTCGAGGAGATGGGGAAGTCATCCTCCAAGTGATTTTCGAAATGTTACAAGCGCAACAGATTGCTATCGCCCAGTTGCAGAGTCAGCAAAAGACTCTGAGTGTAGTGGGGCCAGAAGCCACTCATCGTGCTTAACCAGTCCCGGAGAGGTCGAGCAATAATGGATCAGGAGCTGACCCCACAATCATGAGAATGCTCGAAGAACTCACAAAGAGGATTGAGTGAGGGGAGAAAAATATCGAGGACAATGTTAAAAAGGTAGAAACGTACAACTCGAGGGTCGACCAGATACCAGGAGCACCTCTGGTTTTGAAAGGACTGGATTCCAAAAAGTTTGTGCAAAAACCTTTCCCCCCGAATGCAGCCCCGAAACCTATTCCGAAGAAATTTTTCAAGCCTGACATACCCAAATACAATGGGACTACCGATCCTAACGAGCACATCACCACATATACTTGTGGTATAAAGGGAAATGATTTGAAGGACGACGAGATCGGGTCTGTTCTACTAAAGAAGTTCGGGGAATGTTTGTCCAAAGGGGCCATGATTTGGTACCACAACCTGCCCCTGAACTCTATTGATTCGTTTGTCATGTTGGTGGATTCGTTTGTAAAGGAACATGCTGGTGCTATAAAGGTTGCAACAAGAAAGTCAGATGTATTCAAAATTAAAAAAAAGGACAGTGATATGCTAAGGAAATTTGTATCTCGATTCCAGTTGGAACGAATGGAGTTACCACCAGTCTCCGGTGACTGGAATGTTCAAGTCTTTACCCAGGGATTGAATGAGCGGAGCTCGATAGCATCGAGGCAGTTGAAGCAAAACTTGATCGAGTATCCCGCTGTGACTTGGGCGGATGTGTAACAGATACCAGTCAAATATTAGGGTCGAAGATGATCAGTTGGGGGTTTCCTCGGGCTCGGTTTATCCAAACAGGTTAGCAGCAAAATACTCGAGAGATGCAGACAGGGAACCAAGGTGGAACAAGGAGAGATATCAGCCATACGTCGAAGAGCGAAGGAACAACTCGAGATGCAGTATACCTCGGAATGACCGAAGAGTAGATCGAGGACAGAATTCTCGAGGTCTCATGAGTAAGACTGGGTTCGATAGGAACTCAGGAACGGCAGAGGCGCCTCGATTATCAGAATACTATTTTAGCATCGATGCCTAGGATATCATCTCGGCCATTGGAAAAATTAGAGACACCAGATGGCCTAAGCCCATACAAACTGACCCTTCTCAAAGGAATCCCAACATAATGCGCAAGTATCATGGTACACATGGGCACATGACCGAGGATTGCAGGTAACTGAGAGAGGAGGTAGCCCGATTATTCGATGAGGAACATCTTCAGGAATTTCTCAGCGACAGGGCCAAGAACCATTTCAGAGAAAGAGACGCCAAGAGGAAGAATGAACCAGAGGAACTTCAACATGTTATTCACAGGATCGTTGGTGGAGTCGATGTCCCACAGGGACCCATATTCGAATGCACCGAAGTGTCGATCACAAGGGAGAAGCGTACTCGGGATTACATGCCCCAAGATACCCTCACATTCAATGAGGAAGACACCGAAGGCTTATCTCAGTCGCACAACGATGCACTGGTAATTTCTATTCTTTTAAATAAAGTTCAAGTTAAACATGTTCTTGTGAATCCAGGTAGCTCCGCAAATATAATCAGGTCGAGGGTCGTGGAGCAGTTCGGGCTGCTTGACCAAATCATACCAGCATCTCGAGTCTTGAATGGATTCAACATGGCAAGTGAAACAAGGAAGGAGGAAATCATCATCGTAGTGAACGTGACCTGAACCATACAAGACACGAAGTTTCATGTCATCGAAGGTGACATGAGGTATAATGCTTTGCTTGGAAGGCCGTGGATCCACAACATAAGGGCAGTGCCATCAACCCTTCATCAAATGATGAAGTTCCCAACAAAAGATGGCGTGAAACGATATATAGGGAGAAACACGTAGCTAAGGAGATATTTGCAGTCCATGACTTGGCACCAGTATCGACGCCCTCTACATCAGAAAAGTCGAGCGTCGAAGAAAAAAAGGTAGCCAAATAGCAATCACAGTCTATATCCTCTGTTGAATCCGAGTAACAGGTTGTCGAGGACGAAGAAGAAGATTTCCTTATCCCTCGAGCTTTCATCGCCCCCGAGGAATCAGATGCGACGAAGTCCACGGTCGAGGAACTTGAGCAGATGATATTGATCGAGTATCTACCAGAACGAAAAGGTATACCTAGGGACGGGATTAACCCCCGAACTCAGGAAAAAAACTCATACAATTCCTTATCGATAACATTGATTGCTTTTCTTGGTCCCACTTAGATATGACAGGGATCCCACCAGAGATAACCACCCATCGACTAAGTGTCGATCCTAGATTTAAACCTGTGAAACAAAAGAGGATGACTCAGTCTGAGGTAAAGCACACATTCATCAAAGACGAGGTAACGAAACTTCTTAAGATAGGGTCCATTAGAGAAGTAAAATACCCCGAGTGGCTAGCTAATGTAGTAGTAGTCACTAAAAAGGGAAACAAACTTAGAATGTGTGTAGAATACAAATATTTGAATAAGGCATGCCCTAAAGACTCTTTCCCATTGTCCAACATCAATCGTTTGATCGACGCTACGGCCGATCATGAGATCCTTACTTTTCTCGATGTCTACTCTGGGTACAATCAAATTCGAATGAACCTGGAGGACCAGGAAAATACTTTGTTTATCACAAAGTACGGTACATGTTGCTATAACATAATGCCATTCGGGCTAAAAACAGCAGGGGCTACTTACCAACTCATAGTTAATAAAATGTTCGAACATTAGATAGGAAAATCTATGGATGTTTATATTGATGACAAGCTAATTAAGTCCCTGCGTGCAGAGGACCATTTGACATATTTGCAAGCAACGTTCGAGATCTTAAGAAAATACAACATGAAACTCAACCCCGAGAAATGCGCTTTTGGAGTTGGCTCGGGCAAGTTCTTAGGTTTCATGGTGTCGAAAAAGGGAATCGAGATCAACCCCGGTAAAAGCAAAGCCATCAAGGAAATTACCGTCATAAACAAGGTGAAGGCCGTACAACGGCTAACCGGACGGATAGATGCCCTAGGTCGATTTATCGCGAGATCATTGGATCGGAGTCATCATTTCTTTTCCCTACTCAAGAAGAAGAACGACTTCGCATGGACTCCGGAATATCAACGAGCCTTAGTGGAATTAAAACGGTACCTCTCAAGACCACCCTTGCTTCATACTCCGAAGGAGGATGAAAAACTCTACTTGTATTTAGGCGTATCCGAGGTAGCGGTAAGTGGCGTGCTGGTTCGAGAAGAGCAAGGTACGCAATTTCCAGTTTATTATGTAAGTCGGACCCTATGAGATGCTAAAACCAGGTATCGACATTCAGAAAAGTTAGCACTTGCACTAATAAGCGCATCTAGGAAATTAAAACCATATTTTCAATGTCACCCTATATGTGTATTGACTACATACCCACTTCGAAATGTCTTGCATAAGCCCGAGTTATCGGGCCGATTGGCCTAATGGGCTATCGAACTTGGAGGGTATGATATCGAATATCAGCCCTGAACGACTATCAAGTCTTAAATTTTGGTAGACTTCGTGGCTGATTTTACGCCTGCCCTCGCACCCGAAGTAGAAAAGGAACTCTTGCTAAAAACGGGTACATCTTCGGGTGTATGGACCCTTTTCACAGGTAGTGCCTCGAATGTGAAAGGGCCCGGGCTTGGTCTTGTTTTAAAACCGCCTACGGGCAATATCATAACACAATCTATCAAAACTTCTAAATTGACTAACAATGAGGCCGAGTATGAGGCCATGATTGTAGGTCTCGAATTGGCCAAGGGCATGAGAGCAGAGGTCACTGAGGCCAAATGTGACTCTCTTTTGGTAGTAAACCAAGTAAACGGAAGCTTCGAAGTTCGAGAAGATAGAATGCAAATGTACTTAGACAAACTTCAAGTGACATTGCATCACTTCAAGGAATGGACACTGGACCATGTGCCTCGAGAATAGAACAACGAGGCCGATGCACTTGCGAATGTGGGGTCGTTGGTTGAAGAAGATGATATTGTCCCGGGTACTTTCATAAAATTGTCGAGGTCGATGGTCGAAGAAGGCCATGCAGAAATTAATTCAACAAGTTTGACGTGGGATTGGAGGAATAAGTACGTCGAATACTTAAAGCACGGGAAGCTCCCTTCGGATCCAAAAGAGCCGAGAGCCTTACGAGCCAAAGCAGCTCGATTCTCACTCGATAAAAATGGAACATTATACAGCAGAACCTTCAACGGACCACTAGCGGTGTGCTTGGGTCCGGGAGACACCGCTTATGTACTATGAGAAATCCACGAAGGCACTTGTGGGAACCACTCTAGTGCCGACTCTTTTGTTAGCAAGGTGATTAGAGAAAGATATTACTAGGATAGCATGGAAAAAGACACTAAGAAGTTCGTTCGAAGGTGTGATAAATGCCAAAGGTTCGTACCGATGATCCATCATCCCGGAGAACAACTCCATTCAATCTTATACCAATGGCCATTCATGAAATGGGGGATGGACATTGTCGGCCCCCTACCAACGGCGCCATGTAAAGCTGAATTTATTTTATTTATGACTGACTATATTTTAAAATGGGTAGAAGCGTAGGCCTTCGAGAAAATAAGAGAAAAAGAAGTCATCCACTTCATATGGGACCATATAGTGTGTAGGTTCGGGATACCCACCGAAATAATATACGACAATGGGAAGTAGTTAATCGGCAGCAAAGTGACAAAATTCTTCGAAGACCATAAAATCAAAAGGATTCTATCAACACCCTACCACCCAAGCGCAAATGGCCAGGCCGAGTCCATGAACAAAACTATCATTCAAAACTTGAAAAAGAAATTGAATAATGCTAAAGGGAAATGGAGAGAAGTATTGCTCGAGGTGCTATGGGCATATCGAACAACGCCGAAGTCAAGCACGGGGGAAACCCCATTTTCTTTGGTATATGGGGGAACCTAGCGTCAGGTTTCAACATACAACCAAGGATTCGAACCACGACGCTATGAACATTAGACTCGAGCTACTGGATGAAAAACGTGAAGCCGAACTAGTTCGAATGGCCGCACAAAAGCAAAGGATCGAGAGGTATTACAACACAAGCGCAAACCTTCGCCATTTTAGAGTCGGTGACTTAGTCCTAAGGAAAGTCACCCTCAATACTCGAGACCTAAACGAAGGGAAACTAGGCCCCAATTGGGAAGGATCGTACCGAGTCCTTGGAGTCGTAGGGAAAGGATCCTACAAACATAACACATTGGAAGCAGAGCAGCTACCAAACAATTGGAATATATCACTGCTCAAACGATATTATTGCTGAGGTATGACCTTCTTCCCCTTTTTCCATTTGTATTTTAGACTAAATCCTTACAGGTTGTCGATTGGAGACATCGAAGCACCCTTCAACTCGAAGACCTTGGGTTTTAAAGCATGCGTTGCACTCTTTTTCCCTTAGATCGGGTTTTATCCCGAATGGGTTTTACCGGCAAGGTTTTTAACGAGGCAACACTTATATGCTACCTAAGGGAAATTCAACAAGTATTCAAGGCTTATTTTCAATCAACCTCGAATACTGGGGGGCATCACCCTCATAGGTTGCATTTTCGAAGAAAACAATTCATGGCAAAGAGGGCCTCGATAGGAGAATGTTGTAATGGGCCAAACAGTCAAATGAACCGTGTCCATGTAGAGTAGTCGAGCCCCCGACAACAAAACATGTACGCATGTATTAATTATTCAAAGAAGCATTCTCAATATATCAAAACACTTTGTGTCTCAAAGAAGTCTATTATTATATGAAACTTCATGCTTATGATTCTACGAAAAAAAACTCAAGGGCCAGAACCCAAATGCATCCCAAATACTCCGGTACTTTCATCGACAGTCAACACATCGAACCATCAAAATATCGAACTCAAAAGACCTCAAAGTGGCATCCCCTCAATATAAAGGCCAAGTCCATCATACTCGAGGACTAAAAGGCTACGGCCATATGAAAGGCTACAGACATATGAAAGAATACGGTTATATGAAAAGGCTACGACCGAAATAATAAGGCTCCGAGATGTCCGACTTCCGCCAAAAAACTAAAGGCCTTCAAACCCTTCAAAAAACCGGTTAAATTAGGCTACCCTCGGCAAAAGCAAATGATAAAGGGCTTCGATAAAACCAGTCCTCAAATAATTCGGAGGCTTCGATAATATCAGCCTTCGAAAAAACCTCAAGAGGTATTCAATTATTGTTACACAATGAATTACAAATGAGGTTCCAATCGATCGAACCTTCAAAAAATCCAACAAGTACGACTACAAAAAAACACATGCCAGATCAAGTGACGTATTATTCAAACCCTAAACCAAAAACGCTCTGCCTTCTCTCTACTTTCTCTCTCTAGGCGTTTTTGTCAACGTCTACTATTTCTCGCTGCCATGGCAGCCTCGACCGGCGGCCAGCCTATCCCACCGGCTGGTCAGCCAGTTCCGACCCAAGCCCAGCCCCCAACGACCACTGACCCAAACACCCAACCTCTAGATTATTCTAAAATACTGAAACCCACGACATTGAACACTGCCATGCAGCAGCGCCCAAATATTGTTGAACCTGTGAAAATTCGAAGGGCAGTGCTGCTTAATGGAGATCACACGATTGATTTTGCTAAGGAAGAAGTGGAAAGAATGAATATAATTGAAGTCCTTCAATACGCAGTTGTTTGCAAATTCTCATATGGATGGCCGGAGATTAATGAATTAAGACGTATTATACCAATTCAATGTGGAATAAAAGGTGAGTGCAATATTGGTGTACTACGTGATAGGCACGTGCTTGTTAGAATGTCGTTATGGCAAGACTTCATTGAGTNAAAAAGCCTAAACTCAACTACTCCTAATGCTAAGCAAAGTGCAGTAAGGAATGAAGAACAACTGGAAGGTCTGGGTACAAAAATTAGAGGAAAAGAACTACAGAAGAAGGAATCCACACAACAGTGGGTTCATCGAACTTTTCAGGGAAATAATGTGGCTACAAACACTTCTGTCAAAGAAGTGCCAACTCAGGACACTATGGTGAATAAGGAACTGGATAAAAATGGGGACAATGAATTAGTGGAAGATGCAGAATATGAACAATTTCTGAACAAGGATAAGGGGAACTGGCCAAAGGGTAGACTATGGCAAGACCAAGTTGAAGATGACTCTGCAGAGGGGGTGATACCAGATGTAATGCCAAGTGAAGAAGAGGATGATGCAGAAACATTGGAAGAGGAAGATAAAAGTGTCAATGGAAATACAAAGGGTATTCAAAAAACTGATCAAAGTCTTACAGTTACAAACCAAGGAGCCAGCAATACAAATAATGATAAGGAACAAGAAAAGGAAGTGGTTACAGTGGTTGATCAAGCTGTGGAGGATCAGGTTATAGAACCTGGAGGGCCAGGACATGGAGATGGAGCAGAGAATGCAGTTAATAAAGAGAAGGAACAAATGAGTGATGCCCAGGTAACACATTCTAATGAGGACACTGCTGTAATGAAGTTAAGGCAGGAGATAAATATACAAGATGAGGCACAAGGTTTAGTACCAGTTAATGTCAACTTGAACTTAATACATGCTGATGAGAATGTTAATGAATTGGAGAAGCAGATTGAAGGATACATTGGGAAAGACTTGGATGAAGAATCTTCAGTACAAAATTTTCTCAATGTGTCCAGGCAAGGGGACCTGTCTCCTAGAGAAATTGACAAAGGAAAATCTGGAGCTAAAGGAAGAAAAAAGAACAACAAAGAAGGCCCTACTGTTCCTGCAGTTGGGGTTCAAACTAGAAGGACATCATCTAAATCAATCCCTCAATAATGGATGTTATAATCTGGAATGTGAGGCCAGTCAACACCATGCAGGCCTTTGAGATATTGATCACAATGCACAGACAAAATCACTTTGAATTTATTGGTATATTGGAGCCTATGCAACAATCATCTAAGGTAGAAAGATATAGGAGGAGAATTGGTTTTGCTCAAGCTATTGTCAATGTTTCTAACAAGATATGGGCCTTTGTGGATGAAGTATATGAAGTTACAATACTATATAATATGGTACAGCAGTTGACTTTAAAGCTCTATCATACAGAGACTCATGTGGAGTTAGTACTGACCCTAGTGTATGCTAAATGTGATGTAATTGAAAGAATAGAATTGTGGGATTCCATATATGCAATGTCCAGAGACATGAATACACCATGGCTAGTGGGTGGGGATTTCAATGTTATTTGGGATGAAGAGGAGAAGTTTGGGGGATTACCTGTACACATTAATGAAGTGGATGACTTTAGGCATTGTATGACCACAAGTAACCTATCAGATCTAGGGTTCAAAGGAAGTATCTATACATGGTGGAATGGTCGTTCAGAAGAAGATTGTATTTTTAAAAGGCTTGATAGATGTTTTGTAAATGTTGAACTTAAGCAGACTTTTCTAGGACTTGAAGCGACTGATCTCTCAAAAATTGGGTCAGATCATTGTCCTATGCAGTTGAAGTATGATATTGAAGCTACTC
>ML283887.1:0-11064 GCA_005239495.1 Nicotiana undulata | reverse complement strand
AGGAAAAATTTCCAATCGAAAGATATCAATTTTACTCAAAAATCCGAATTCGGTCAAAACCCGACCCACGGACCCGCATCCCGAAACTCAAAAATGTTTACAGAAAAGTGTTCTTCATCTTCCCATGAGTCCTTACATATAAAGAACACCAACATCGGAGTCCGTTTGACCCCTCAAATCGACCCTTGAAGGTCTCATAATCCCATGCCCCAAAATCCTATTTTTCTACTATTTTTTCATGAATTAAAGGCTGGGATTATGGTCTATAATCACCCATAAACGAGTTTTAATAATCAATTTACTTACCTCTGCAATACCCAATGATTTTCTCCTTCAGAAATCGCCCAAAAAGCTCTCCTCCGCTCAACAATGGTGTAAAAGAGGGTTTAAGTCGCGGAGGGTTTATTATTTAACTGCCCAGTTATCTCTTCACCGCGATCGCGGACTACCTGTCGCGATCGCGGAGCACAATTTTTAAACCCCACGCGATCGCAGCCCCCTTCACGCGACATTATGAACTTGTTCCAACTGTCGGAATTTCATTCCGATCCCGATAGCCTATTTTCCACTGCCGTCCGGAATCGCCAAAAACTAACTTTCACCAATTCTAGCCTAATTCTACACCGGGCATCACAAAATTATTCTGAACACACTCCTAAGTTCCAAATTACCTAACGAAGCTATCCGAGCCATAAAATCCGCATTCCGAGGTCGTTTACCAATAAGTGAACTCTTAATTGACTTTTCCCATTTTAAGGCTGTTCTTAAGGACTAAGTGACTGAATTCTCATTTAATCATTTCGATTTCAAGCCTATCAACTCTAACACATTAATAATAGAATAGCCAATATATAATAAGCCACTAACAACGGTTATAATGCAGGTTTTTACGTAACGACAGATCGAGTCGTTACAAATCGGGTCGGAGGTTCTGACTCGGACGAAGCGGCTCATCCACCCTCGGTCTTTATCTTCATCTATGCTAGCGAAGAGGGACTTAGAAGATTAACGTTGCAATTTTATCAGGCCACCTCGATAGAGACGAGGACTGTATAATCTGATCAGATGGCCGAGGGTAAAAGGTATCCCCTCGACCTTGCTCGAAAAATACCTAATTAGGTGAACAATTCGCTAGAAGGAAGGGTAATTTTGGCCAAGCGTCACCCGATATTGTCGACAAAAGTCAAGAATCACCGTATCTTGAAGGGGCAAAGAAGGTTCTACAGGACCGAAGGTGAACGGGTATGTATATAAGCTTAGATAACCTTCTTTGTAAGTGGTAATATCCTCCTCAGGCGAAGGGATCTCCACATGTACCTCATCTCCCCAGTGGCAGTCTGCCTTCACTTGTTCGAGTCCGGTTATTAAGCTAATGTACCGAGATATAGGTTCACATCGCTCCGGAACCGAGGCAGGTTTGTCGATCTTGAAATAGAAGACGTGTCACAAGGCCCGGGGGTACACTCCTAAATGCGAGGAGGTACCACCGTTTTGTTTTTAGACGGACGTTAAGACGAAGGGGCCTTCTCTTTTTGTTGGGCTGTCTTAGAAGTTTTTGCCATTTTTGTTGTGAAAATTCAGAAGGAGAAGAAGAAGCTGATTGGGAAATGAGCACAAGAAAGGGGTAAGTGCAGAGAGGAGTTGATGAAGACTTGAAGATGTTGTTGAAAGTAAAAGTTTGAAGAGTGAAGTATTTATAAAGGCTGTTTAAGCTTGTTTGAGAAGCTAAACGGACGACCAATAGCCGTTATCAATTAATGGTTTCTCGAAAGCTATGTAGACGTGACCTTTACACGACCTTTCAGTCACACCAACCGCTGATCTCACGTGACTGACATCATGATTAGGGTATCGAAGGGTTGAGAATCAAAACGTTTCTTATCTTTTCATTCTAAGAAACGCGGGGACTATTTGTATACGGTCAAAATCAGGAAGCTCGATTTTGAAGTACCTTGTTGCCTCAAGCTCGAGTTCGGCCAACTCGAAGGGAGGGCCGAACCCGACTCGAAGACGCACACCTCGAAGGAGCATACAAATAGTCACCGCATTTCTTAGAATGAAAAGATAAGAAAAGTTTTGATTCTCAACCTTTCGATACCCTAATCATGATGTCAGTCACGTGAAGGCTTGGCATGACCCACCTCGAGACAGTACAATCTCGATGACACACAAGAAAAGGGGGAATCTCTCAAGGACACGTGGATCAGGGCGTAAATTGTGGGATAAGATTTGTACGAGCTAGTACAAGTCCGTACTAGGTTGTTATACAGCTGTACCAATAGAATTCTTTGTCATAATTAGAAATGTACCATATTAGGGTTTTGCCCTCATATATAAAGGGGACCCCAATCATTTGTAAAAAAAGCATCATTCACTATAATAGAACATTCTACTCTGCTTTTCTCGTTTATTGTGCTCTACAATTGTTCTTCAGCTTTATTGCTCTTACTTTACTGTTCATACTTTATTGTTCTTAACTAACCTCGAGACTCCTGAGGTTATCAAGCTCGAGGTCCGTATTCCTTTGGCAACACTGGTTTGGTTCATCATTTCTTTTTACTTACACTTAATATTGTCTATTTATTTACTAGTATTAGAATAAATCACACTTCTTTAAAATCACAAATCAAATCTAATTGTTACTACTATTTTCGAGGTAAAAACATAGCAAAGTTGAAAGAAGTAGCACAGCAATGTAAAGATCCAAAATGGGGTTTGCCTTTTTCTTTTTCACTATTCTCTTTGGTTTTCACGTGCATGATCATTTATGTTAAGGCTTTGTGTTTACCACACAGTAATTTTTTATTACCAAGATTTTTTGCTAGCTAAATTTCAACTACCTAAGATTAATTTGGCCTTTCACTTTAGTATACTATTTAAATAAGCACCGCACGGGTCAATTTCCTTCGATTTTCTGACTTTATTGAAAACCAAGCCATGGATTTCCTCAAACTTTCTTGCTTCTTGAAATGCAATTATGTAAGTCTTTCTATAATAATAATAATGGAATTATTTGAAAGTTTGAAGTTTCTTGTAAAAATTAACCTTTTTATTTTTATTTGAATTTCTCGTACTTTAGTTACCAACCATGTCTAGATAATGGATATCAATTAAAGATTAGACAAGTAAGACAACAACAAGAAGCCCGGTGAAATCTCACAAGTGGGGTCCGAGTAGCATAATGTGTACGCAAACCTTACTTCCATCTTGTAAAGATAGAGAGACTGTTTTGGATAAACCTCCGTCTAAAAAAACATAGTCACGAAAATGCAAAGAAATACACTAATGAAGAAGCCATGGAAAAGAAGCGGTTCATGATGCAACAAGAGGCGGATCCAGGATTTAAATCCTATGAGTTCAACTTTTAAGGTTTTTAGCATTAAACTCATTATATTTTTAAAGTTACGGGTTTCTATCCACTATTTTTACAATTTTAATGAATTTTTACATATAAATTTTTACACAGCGTCAAAAGTTATGAGTTCAGTTGAATTCGTTAGTTATTCACTACATCCGCCTTTAGATGCAAGAACAACATCAAATAATAAGATAACCTAAGCAAAAGAAACAATCGGAATTAAAGATCCCAACATAATTTATTTAAAAGGTGGAAGTTTCAGTGAGTCAAATGCAATACTTTGGGGACTTCAAATTTAGTGAAACTCTAGAAATCTAACCCCTCGTTTAAAACCCATCTTGTCTGTTCTTTGACCTTGGGCTTCCCTTCCCAAACGTGCAATCAAAGTTCAAAAATTTGTTTGTATAATTCAAAGTATCCAAAGGCCAAACCCCTCTATCTTTGTGAATTCTTAACCTCTTCACATTAATACTTGAGACTTTTTATCTTCTTTTTTTTTTTTCAACAAACATTTTTGTGTACTTTTCGAGCAATTAATGAGTCTGCATTAGATATATAAGGTGTACTTTAATTCAACTCTCGTTAGTTTCGTATCGCTTTAGATTTACGAAGGTATGTTGAGGGTTCTTTAATTCTCCTCATTGTTTTCGCATGAATTTTGTGAAATCCACACATATAGTATACAATATTTGGCCGGTGGCCGAGCTAAAGGGAGGCTGGGGTTCAATTGAATCCTTTTCGACGAAAATTATATTGCACAAATAGCATAAAAATAAATTTTTTCCACTCTTGACAAAAGAAAAGATTATGATCCAACAATAAAGAAGGTTTACAAATGGTATACACTAGTATTTTCTTATGTGAACTTCTGGCTCCACCATTATACTATGAAATATCAGCTGGTTAATAATTATTTTGCATTAGTAATTTATTATAGTTCGGTCGAGATAATTATTTTTTTTCTTGCTCCGATTATGATTCAATATTTGTAACCTTGGAAATATATATATATTTTTTGTTATGAGCACAATTTAAATTTTCTGACGTGAATGTCATGCACGATGGTTAGAGGTAGCAAACAGGCAGATTGAATCAAATTTAAACAAGTCAAAACAATAAATGATTTAATGATCAAATTTATTTAAAATTTGTTTGAGTCAAAATGAGCCGGATCAAGACGGATATAAATAACGGTCACAACATCGCCCCCGGCATGACCCAACTCCCCATCCAAAGACAGAGTTAGGATTTGAACCTTATGAGTTCGAGATTATAATTCCTTTTAATTTATTGGGTTCTAAATTAATAATTTGTACATATTCATTGGATTCCTTAATACAAATATATAGTTTGAACAAAAGTTACTGGGTTCGACCGAACCCGCAAACGGTACTATGGCTCCGCCCCTGTCCCCATCCTTTTTTGACTTCATATATTTTAAAGAAAAGAGTGAATGCTAATATAATTTCTTAAATTATTACCTTAGATTTTCCAAATTCACATAAATTCCCAATCTCGAAATTTGATGAATTTTGTAGTTTGGATACAGATTGCGCTTTGATCCGTCGATTTATACTTTTTATCCGTCTTGGCCCAATAATTTGATGGGTTATTTAAGGCGTAACCCGTTGTATTGTTGCACCTTGTTTTAGCTAAGCTTTATTCGTATTGGATGCGATTAAATTTTAATTCGCGTAAAAGCAATTTCATAACCAAGGTACGAATTCGAAACCTCTGGATAAATATGAAGGAGTAATTATCACTGTATAAGTTAAAATTTGCTCTAAGAATATTTAGCATAATACGACATTAAGAAAAGAGTCGGTCGAGGTCGACCAGGACGCAACAAGGTTCATGGCCGAAGTGTCAACCATCACCGAGGTTGAGCACTGTGTAAAGTGATAGAGTATGTAATATTCACTTGATGAGAACACTTTTCAGAAGAAGATTCTCTCTCTTTAGCAAAGATACTAACTTACCTTTTCGTTAATATTCTTACTCACATTATTCCATACTTTTCCATTAGATCCGAGAATAGTTCAAATGTTTTAGGATTTGTCTATCACTCATCATTGTCAGGAGAAACAGTCATCTATCTCATCATTATTAGGTGAATCATTTTCCCTATTTACTTAAATGTCATTATTGTTATTTATTGCTAATTATTCCTCCATTATTGCTCATATCTTTTGGAATATTAAATGTGCATTACTTTCAATCTCCCACTGAATTTATCTTACGTTGTCCGTGCTGTCAAATTCTATATCTAAAAATATTATCATTAACTAAGTTTAACTCCTCATTACATAAAATTTATTAATTTAACCAAAAGTTTATATTTTTTGGTCAAACAATCACTCCACCACATCCATGGTTCCTTTCGTATATTTTAAAACTTAAGCTTTTTCTTCCAAAACTAACTACTCCGTATCAGTTCTTTTCTAGGAGAAAAAGCAAGTTATCAGACTTCTTTCTCTCGCATAGCCATGTGGGTGATTTAATTTTCAAACATCATAAAAGCAATAAAGCATCTTTGAGGGAAAATGAATAAATCACCAAAAAATCTCATAGACATCTATACTGTTCAGTAAAAATATTGGGAAAATGACATTATACAACTGCTCTTAAAATAATAGTAAAAAAAAAAGTATTTTTAATATATATTCATTCTGTATGTTATATATAAAAATTATACATATTTTTTACATTTTTTCGGCTACTAAATATAAGTAGTTTCTGACGCGAACGAAAAGTGTAAAAAACCCAATAACATTATTGGAGTAGTGGTTCTATTTCTTGAGAAAGAATTGCTTAGAAATTTGGAAACTTTAGAGTGTAAATAGACGGGCTAGCCTTTTCGGGCTGGTAATTGAAAAATAACCAGCTTTTGCAAAGTATTGAAAAATAACCACTATGTTGTTGCAATACAGAAAGTTCCAACATAATATATTAGAGAATGGTGCACCTCTGTATGAATTTTCAGCATATTATGCTGGAACTCCAGCACACAGAAAGTTTCAGCACAATATACTGGAGATTGGAGCACCTGTGTATGAATTTCTAGCATATTATGCTTGAACTCCAGCATATAGAAAGTTCTATGTAATATATTGGAGATTGGAGCACCTGTGTATGAACTTTCAGCATATTATACTGGAAATTCAGTATATTATGTTGGAAGTTCCATGTATAAAATTCGAACTCTAGTATATTATGCTGGAATATTTTCTGGATTTTGAACAGTATTTTCGTTCAGATTTATCTTTATATGAAAAGTGACTAAATTTCGACTACTTTTAATTCTGTAGCTATTTGTCAATTACCACTTATAAAATCTGACTATTCTTAAATTTCACCCGACTTTAGAGATTATCATCATAACCACAAGTAAACTTGTTACGATATAAACATTTCTATGTGAAAAGAAAATACGAAAACAAAAACATTTGGAGTTAAGTGGGTTGACATATTGGCAAACCCATTAGTGTATTTTGTAATCCAACAAATTAAGCTTTAACCCATTCGTTTATTTTCCAACTAAAATAAGAATTCTCAAAATATGATTTGTTTATTTTTTATTTACCCGTTAGTTCTATGGCACACTAGTACTGCAAAGACCTTTGGTGGTCTTACTGGTGCATATACCATGGTGGCATCTTCGACTGGGATGAAGTCATAACAAGATAACGATAAGGGATGGCTGGATAAATTTTGGATTGAATCTTTCGCGATGTAAATGCACTCTTTTCCTAACTTTCTAACATTTGGCGCTAGTTTGTTTCCACCGAAAGCAGCAGGCCAAGGATCCAAAGGACAGGTAACCAGGGGCTAGTCCAAAACCGAATTGTTCTATTTCTTCAATCAATATATTGGAAGGTTCCTGCATAAGTTGTCGAATCCTAATAAAAATATTTTTCTGGGGACATGTTGTTTAAGTCGAGTTTCTTTAATGTCCCATCTCCATCGGGATTATTGCCTTAGTCACGGCCTATCATCGATATGATGGAGTTTGTCATCTATTGACAGATTTTTTAGGTAGAATTTTTTCCCTTAGAATCGATATATATATACACACACGTACTCGTTTCACCTTACTGTTTTGGAGGATAAACATTATAATACATTAAACTAAAGGGAACGATATACCCTAACATCTATATTATAAAAAAATGAGAATAGTGAAGCATGTGATTAAGTCAAGTGGCAAGTTAAAAAGTAGTCACTTGGCAATTTTAAGACAACATTAAAAATTTAAATTATAAATGAAAACACAATTAATGAAAGTGGTTGAATGAATCTTATACATAATCTAAATAGATCTTGGACAAATCTAATATATATGTCAATATTTGTATTTATATGTATATTTATATCTGTATTTATATTTATATCCATATATAGATTTTCTTCTAAATTAGCTAGAAATATTGAGGTAAAAAATTAATTAAATTGCTATAATAGAAAAAAAATAAAAGAATATAGAAAGACGTAAATTGAGATAACATATGATTATCTATACATTGCAGTAAGTTACAATCTATATCTATATTATATTAAAAGGAGGGTAGTGAAGCATGTGTTATGTCAAGTGGTAAGCTAAAAAGAAGCTACTTGGCAATTTTATGACAACAATAAAAATTTGAATTATAAATGGAAACATAATTAATGAAAGTAGTTTAATAAATCTTATACTTAATCTAAATAGATCTTAGACAAATCTATATATATCTACATTTAAATTTATATTTATAAGTATATTTGTATCTATATCTATATTTATATTTATATAGATCTACCCATAGATTTTTTCTTCTTCTATATTAGCTAGAAATATGGAGGTAAAAAATTAACTAAAAATTATAATAGAAAAAAATAATATAGAAAGACGTAAATTGAGATAACCTATGACTACTTATACTTTGGAGTAAGTTAAAATATAAAATAAAATTAAAATTTACTTAATACATAAAAGATTTATTGAGTTTAAAAATTTAATAAATTCAAGCAGCAAAATAAGGTCTTACATAATGTAATGATCCGGCTGGCCGTTCCGTGAGATTAGCCCCGTTTTCTCCATTTCTGCTTCGTTTTGTGTTGTTTAGCTCATTTATGTTGTGTTGGGTCAGTTGGCTCGGGTTAATAATGGTAGTGGAAAGAAATGAGACACTTAGTCTCCTAAGTTGGTTTAATGGTTGAAAAAGTCAACCGGAAGTTGACTTATAGGTAAATGATCTCAGAATGTGGTTTTTATGGCTCGGATAGCTTCGTTAGGTGATTTGGGACTTAGGAGTGTGTTCGGAATATTGTTTGGAGGTCCGGAGTAGAATTATGCTTGAATCGGCGAAATTGGATTTTTGGCGATTTTCGGTCGGCAGTGAAAAATTAGCTATCGGGTTCAGAATGTAATTCCGAAAGTTGGAACAGATTGGTAGTTTCATTTGGGATGTGTGTGAAAATTTTCAGGTCATTCGGACGTAGTTTGGTTGGTTTCGGCATCGTTGGCGAGTTTCGAAAATTTAGAAATCCCTATGCTTGAATCATGGATTAAATTGGGTTTTTGGAGTTATTTTGAGTGTTCCGAGGGTTCGACTAAGTTTGGGTGGTGGCATATGATTTATGGGTACTATTGGTTGAGGTCCCGATAGCCTCGTGATGAGTTCGAATGGTTGACAGATTGGTTTTTGGCATTTAAAGGCTGCTGGTGTGATTTCTGCTGGTTTTTCGCACCTGCGAAAGGGGAGCCGCAGGTGCGAGGTCGCTTGTGCGGGCTGGGAGCCGCAGATGCGGAAGCTGTGGAGTTGGGGATTTTCCGCAGAAGCGGAAAATTGGCCGCAGGTGCGATGGGGTTGACCGCGGATGCAGAATTGGTGCATTAAGTGGGTTCCACACATGCGATGGTAATTTTTGCAGGTGCAGTGCCGCAGAAGCGAGAATTTGACCACAGGTGCGGCTTCGCTGGGCAGAAAGTATAAATAATAGCCTTCGCGAATTTTAGGCTTTGTTCATCAATTTTTCATACGGGTTGAGGCTCTTTGGAGCAATTGGAAGAGGGATTTCAAGGAATTTTCGTGGAGGTAAGATTCTTGGACCTAAAACTCATTTCTATGGTGATATTTGACTGATTAAACATGAAATCTATGGGAATTAAGAGTTAAAATTGGGGGATTAGGGCTTGAAATTGGAGACTTTGATTTGAGGATTTGAGGGGCCGTTTGTTGTCGGATTTTGATGTATTTGGTATGTATGGACTCGTAAGAGTGTAAAGATTCTAGTTTCGCGATTTTTATCGCATTCCGAGACGTGGGCTCGGGGGCCAGGTTTGGCCAATTTCGGGATTTTTGGTGTAAATTGATTATTTTCACGTGGATTTTATTCCTTTCTCATGTATTGATGTTATGGTAGTGACTATGGTTAGATTCGGAGCGATTGGAGGCCGAGTCTAGAGGCAAAGGCATTGCAAATTAGGATTTTTGCCCGATTTGAGGTAAGTAACGCTTCCAAACTTGGTTCTGAGGGTTCGAAACCCCGAACAATATGTTATATGATTGCAATTAAGGTGACACACATACCAAGTGACGGGCGTGGGTGCGTGCACCATGATAATGGTAACATGGATTCCTTCCATGGCTCTGTTTAGTGATTCTTTTGTTGATATCCGCACTAATGTCCATGTGATTAAATTCAAGCATGCTAGAGATCATGCTAGATGTATTGTTAGGGCTTCATGCCGACACTGTTGAGACTCGAGTAGTCGCTTATTACTATTATTTATGTATTCATTGATGTTATTTACTCAGTCCTGTATTGCATATCATATCATGTCCTAGTCTCGGTATTTGTTGTTTTACACATTTTATCATTTATTCGGGGCTAGTTCATGCATTGTGAACCCGTGTGAGCGAGACTAGAGAGTGATGACTGAGTGGGTCCGAGAGCCCGATAATGAGTGACAGTTATGGGATCGGGCTGCACACCGCAGCATGTACATTGATTTATGCCTGGATCTGTGAGCGCAATGATGATATTGAGGGATGGATCTTCCCTGGACATGGATCTTGTCCGAGTGTTTGTATCCGTATATGGATCTTCTCTGTGGGTGGATTGGCCTTCCTCAGTACTGAGTGACTACTGTCACATGTGCATACATATATTCCGGGATGGATCCTCCCTGGGCCATGAGAGCCATATACAGTACTGGGTAGACTTGCATGTGAGAGTGGGAGCACTATGTGCATTTTCATACAGTTGATACATTGGCATGTAGAGTACACTGAGTTATATATATGATTTACTGTTCGAACCTGAACTTATCCTGTTATTTTGATTCGTCAGATAACTGTGAACATGCCTAAATTTCTGTACATTATTTCTTGTTATACCTACTAAGGTTTAGTTCGTCACTACCTCTCAATCCACAATTTGGGTCCGTTACTTACTGAGTTGGAGTACTCACGTTATGTGTGCAGATCCAGGTACATCGGGACCTGGTAGCGGTTGCTGATCTGTTGATAGAGTGTCACGACCCAAATTCCCACCTTTTAGGTCGTGACTGCGCCTAACGTTGAACCCGCTAGGCCAGCCAACGTATGTCTTGCACTAGCAACTTATAATCATTCAACCAATTCCCAACAGAATCCCGTAAACATTGCTTAGTAAAAATAACGAAACTTTAAGAATGCGGAGAATAAAGACATGACAAACATGAA
>ML283886.1:0-19056 GCA_005239495.1 Nicotiana undulata | reverse complement strand
GGTCGGTTGTACTGATACTACACTGCACTTCCTTGTGTTGTGCAGATCCTGCTACCGGACCCCCGTGGAACGTTCTCAGGGGGATACCTTCAGTCCACGTCAGAGCTTCGAGGTATACACTGGCGTTCGTGGATCCCGAGGCTTCCTTCCTTTACCGCTTCATTGTCTTTCTCCTTATTTTCAAGACAATGTTGTATTTTCATTTCCAGACTTGTATTTAGTATTCCAGTAGCTAGTCCGCGAGATTGTGACACCCCGGTTTTGGGAAGTTTATGTTATCTTATGATTGTTATGTTCCTCCCTTCCGCATTCAAGTTTCTTTTTTTGTTATTTTTATTATCGATGTTGGAAATGTTATTGTTAGGGAAGGTATGTTACTGATGTTCGGTTAAATAGTTGTCCCACTAATATCTCGGAATGTGATGGAAACTGGTTGAGGCGGATGAGTTAGCGTTCTATTTCGTATTAAATAATTTTTAATTGCTATTGCAAGTTACACGTTGGCTGGCCTAGCAGGTTCAACTTTAGGCGCAATCACGGCCTAAAGGGTGGGAATTTGGGTCGTGACAGAATGATATATGGTGGTCGGAGTGATGTGGATAGTGGGTAGTAATGGTTGATAATGGTGGAGGCTATGATTGAGGATGATGGTGGCGTGGTGGTGGTGGTTGAGTATGGTGGTGGTGGTGTGGCGGGCTGGTGGTGGTGGTGGTGGTGGTAGTTGATAATGGTAGGAGGTGGCGGGAGTTAATAATGAATATGTGATAGCATCAGAATGATATATGGTGGTCGCAGTGATGTGGATAGTGGGTAGTAATGGTCGATAATGGTGGCGGCTATGATTGAGGATGATGGTGGCGTGGTGGTGGTGGTGGTAGTTGATAATGGTAGGAGGTGGCGGCAGTTAATAATGAATATGTGATAGCATCAGAATGATATATGGTGGTCGCAGTGATGTGGATAGTGGGTAGTAATGGTCGATAATGGTGGCGGCTATGATTGAGGATGATGGTGGCGTGGTGGTGGTGGTGGTTGAGTATGGTGGTGGTGGTGTGGCGGACTGGTGGTGGTGGTGGTGGTAGTTGATAATGGTAGGAGGTGGCGGCAGTTAATAATGAATATGTGATAGCATCTTAATGAAATTAAGTCTCTGTTATGGCTCTTAATCATACAGACCTATTGAGACCCATTAAGTGGTTGTGAAGTAAAAAAAACAAACACACTTAATGATTAAGATCTGAATAATTAAGATTCAGACTTTAAAAACAAACACACTTAATATCTGAGATCTGAATGATTAAGATTCAGACCTCCATTAAGTGCAAACAAATGAGGCCTAAATACTCCTATTTAATCCTTTGCAGAAACTACCTATTTAATTATTTTTAAATTCAAAACTTTAAAAAGAAAGTAATATGATCCTACTGAATCTTTACAAAATAATATTCTTATTTAATTGTTTTCAAATTTAAAATTTTGAAAGAGAAACTAATTTAAACTATATTAACTGATTTGTCCAAAATTGCTACATGGCATTTTATGGAGATGACACTTGGCAAAAGTTTCGGACTGACTTTCTTTCTTTTAAGTAAATAAAATATTATTTTTTGCCATTGGCCATCGTAGAGCTCCAACCCGAGGGTATTTTTAAATTGCACTTACAAATTAAATTTTAAATTAGAATATTTTATCTTGAAAAATTTGGACACGTAGAATCATCTATTCCATTTTGGCACTCCATTAACAGTAAAGATATGAATAAACCAAAAATATAATAGTACACGATAAATGTGAACATCTTTTCCTGTATAATTCTAACACTAAGCTGGCGAGCAATTTCTTGACAACCTACTTTTGCAAAATGTTTCATTGAAAAGTATATATTTCTACAATTTATTGACGGTATTTAATATATAAATGACAAAATTTCATATTATTCCCCCTCAAAAGACAAGAAAAAATAAAGTAAATGCTAATTTCATACAAAAACTTTCGGGTTTCAGGCCAATGGGCCGAAGTCATATGGGCCTAAAAGGTCCAAACATTTAACTAGGGTTTCAGTTCCGTATTTGAACTTCAAAGTAGTACTCTTTTGCTCACAACAGCTTTCGTCTCACCCCCTCAACCCCTAACGCCGGCGGCGGAGGCTAATCGAAGAACAACAATGGTAAAATTCATTAACTTCTAGGTTTTCATTAGACCATATTTGCATTTTTTTTCCATTTCCTGTTTTTTTAATTGCATTATATACTATAATATTATCTAAAGCAATCGAGATTTTGGAAGAACAAAAGGCAGAATATGCTAGATAATTACAATGGGAGTGGTGACGTTCAGTTTATGTTTTTTTTTCATAATATAAATATATTTGTTTTGAGTTTTTTCATTTAGTTTTTGCACACAAAAAAAGTTTGTTGTTTTAAAAAAAATTACAACTATCTAAATTTATTAAAGTTTTTCATGCATTATTTTGTACTGTGTATGCTAGTATTTGCTGTCTGAAAGAATAGCAAATTGTGATTTTAGTGGTATTTCTCTTGTTTATGGCCATAATATTATTGTTCATATTTTTATCTGTTTTATCTTATTGAGATATGCTTAGTTTTGATTTCGTGATTTTTCTATCTCCTTTTTGGCCTCTCTTTGAAAATGTTTACAAAAATGGTTTTTGTGGGAATTTGAAAATGTATCTGTGTATCAGAATGTTACTATGCAAATTCATTTCGGATTGGAGCTAGATTTTTATGACAACATATCCCTAGAGCCTATTTAGGGTTTTAACATGATGAGTTCAACCTTTAAGGTTCTTATCATTGAACTTATTGTACTTTTAAGTTATGGGGTTGAGTGTAAATGTCTATTAAAATTTTATAGGGTTTCCCCCATGTATTTATGTTGTGTTAAGAATATTTGGTTTTAGCTGAACCCGTAATTTATGAATTCCATCCTCCACTGCATATTCCCAAGGAGATTGAACCACTTCATAATTCTATTTTAGATCTACAGTTAAGCTTATGTTCCTTACTTGACCTTCCAATATCATTGCTAGTTCTTTTTGGGGGAATTTCTTTATCTTCTGGTTGAGTTTTGACATTGTTGCTGAATTATGTTACAGGCCTTCATCAAAGTCCAGAAGACGAGGGCTTACTTTAAGCGTTTTCAGGTTAAATTCAAGAGAAGGAGAGGTAAAGCTCTGTTTTCTGTCATCATTTATTGTCTGTTCTGAATCTTGTTTGCAAGTAAAATATCACTAATTTCAATGTTTTGCTACTGTGTAGAGGGAAAGACTGACTATAGAGCCAGGAATCGGCTGATCAATCAGGACAAAAATAAGTACAACACACCAAAATACCGTTTTGTTGTCCGATTTGTATCCTTTCTAATGCAGTTTTCTGCCCTTTTTAACTTGCATAGCGTCTACTTAATTACACTGCTATTTCTTTCATAGGATGATCTGCCTTCGCATTTTGTCCACAGAATGTTTCCTTTTTATCGTGGATTCATTGAATGTCATGTTGAATGTTCATGACTTGATTAATTGTGGATGTTTTGATAATCATTTATCTGTGACGCCGAGAGGTGAATGTTCCTAGTTTATCTTAACATTTTCTCTAGACTAACAGGGACATAGTTGCACAAATTGTGTCTGCTAGCATTGCTGGTGACATGATTCTTGCCTCTGCCTATGCTCGTGAGTTGCCTCGTTATGGACTTAAAGTCGGACTGACAAACTATGCTGCTGGTACTTACACAAAGCTATTCAATTTGTTTGTTGTCCCTCATGAAATTCTGTTCTTTATATATAAGTAATACATCTGTTAATGCTCAATTTAGCATACTGTACTGGACTTCTCTTGGCAAGAAGAGTTCTCAAAAAGCTTGAAATGGACGAAGAGTATGAAGGAAACCTCGATGTAAGTAGTGGCTGTGGCTGCACAGTACTTGCTTTTATTTCTGACTTTAATTTAATTACACAACGTTACAGGTCAATGGGGAGGATTACACTGTTGAACCTGCTGAAAGCAGGAGGCCTTTCCGTGCTCTCCTGGATGTTGGCCTTATAAGAACTACTACAGGCAATCGTGTTTTTGGTGCTCTCAAGGTATTATCCTGCTTCTGCTTTTGGTTCCTTTTCACCTAGTTAAAGTCTATACATCATTACGCCACACTGCTAATTTTAGATTTAATTCAAAATTTTAGTTCGTGAAACAGCAGCATTTATGGTTTTCATGAATTGTTGATCGGATGGTTTTTCGAATCAGCTATACCTCAAAATATAGACACTGGCAATTGTTATTTCTATCTCTGAGGTCCGACTTAAAAAAAATGCTTGGTTTTATGGGCCTTCTTAGCATGTTGGTTTGGTTGTATAATAATGAGAGTACCGCCCCTGCTGTTTTGGAGGATAGTTTTTTCATTCATTAAGGTTTGAGGCGCATTTTAAGGTCATGTAACCTTTAACTCTGTCTACCTGCATCATTCCATATAAAAACAAAAATAAAAACTCTGCCTATCTTTTGACTTTTAACAATGTCTATCTGCAATGTTGATTGTTGAATCAGGGTGCATTGGATGGTGGGATTGATATCCCTCATAGCGAGAAGAGGTTTGCTGGATTTGGCAAGGATTCCAAGCAACTTGATGCAGATGTTCACCGCAAGTATATCTACAGTGGCCACGTTTCTGCATATATGAAAGTGAGATAGAAGTATTTATATTTGAATCTTTTATAATTTGTGACTATTGTAGACTCCTTGGGTAGGTAGAGGGATGTTGATCTTCACTGTTATTTCCGGCTTCTTGTTACTCCCCGTCTCTAATATGCCCGACCTTTGTTTGCAGACATTGATGGAAGATGAACCTGAGAAATACCAGTCACACTTTACCGAGTACATCAAGACGGGTCTTGAGGCAGACGATCTCGAGGAGATGTACAAGAAGGTTCATGCTGCTATACGTGCAGATCCAAGCTCAAAGAAGTCCGACAAGCAACCTCCTAAGCAGCACAAGAGGTTTGAGATTTTGTCTATAGTTTACTTGATCGATCATTATCAGCCTTTGAACATCATTTATTTATTCGAACCTTATCAACTGAAAGGTATAAGGACGAGTTGAAATTCATTGGTACATTAGTTGTGTCGTGTGTCCATATAGGGTCTTTGGTCTCCGATTTCTGCATGATGTTTAGATTCTAATGGCTGAAAATCTTTTGTTAAAAGTATGAAATTCTTTCTTCTTTTCTCACTTTAGTGATTTTGGGGCTGTTCTGCAGGTACAACCTTAAGAAGCTAACGTATGACGAGAGGAAAGCTAGGTTGATCGAAAGACTCAATGCTTTGAATGCTGCTGCTGGAAATGATGATGACGAGGAAGACGATGATTAGTTTACTACATAACAAGAATTTTGGATTCTTGTCGCTTATGGGTTTCCTTTATATTTTTCTTTTCTTGTTTTCTACTAAGTAGAAATATCAGTTTTGCATGCTTAGTAGAATGAGACTTCGCCTAAGTGACTATGTATGAGATTATATTTTGCTTCATCTGTTTATTCCATTGAGTTTTAACTTCTTTACATTCACGTATATAAGAAGTTTTACACTATCAAGTCGACAAAAGGATAACTACAACTACTCGTGATAGTAGAACGAGTTTTCTGAAAATAAAGCAAGTAACTTGTAATATCAAATTAAACTATACTATCAGTGTCAAATTGTTTTATATTGTGATCTATTTTGGTTAAATGACTTAGAATAAGACAATTTAGTAATAACAACAACAAGCCAGGTGTAAGATGTATGCAGTTTTACCCCTGGAAGTATAAAATTGACGAAAAAAATTCCGAAAGTGCATAGAGATTATTTTTGATAGACCTTCAACTAAAGAATCCCGAAAGAGCATAGAGATTGTTTTTGATAGACCTTCGACTAAAGAATTCCGAAAAAGAAAGGATGATAAGATGTAAAGGCAACAAATAGCACATAACAAGATAAAACGAGGAGACCGAAGCCAGAGTAGCAAGTAAACAGTAAGGGGTCGTTTCGTTAGGAAATAAGTTATTTCATGATTAATTATTCTGGAATTAGTTATTTAACACTCTCATGGGGATTAAAAAAATACTACTATCCTGGTATAACTAATCCCGTAATTAGTTATACCATGATTTTATTCCCACCAAATATGGGATAAGCTTATGTCAAATTTAATTCCGGGATTAATTATCCCTCATCTCTCATACCAAACGAGCCCTAAGTAGTAATAACACTCTAAGAATAAAGAAATATCATATTGACACTAATGTTGTAGAACTGAGAAGACACAGGGAGAACGCTCGGCTACCTGCTAACCTACTATCCCTAATAGTGGATCGTCATATCTTTCTATCAAGGGTCATGTCCTTACTAAGCTCCAGTTGCGCCACTGCCGCCTAATCACTGCTCTCCTAAGAATTCTTTGGCCCACCTCTACCTCTACCTCAATACCCACCAAGGCTAACCTCTCAAACCTCCTCACAGGGGCTTTTGTACTTCTTCTCTTAACATGTCCGAACCATCTCAACCTCGTCTCCCGCATATTATCCTCCACGGGGTCACACCCGCCTTATCCCGAATAAATTCATTCTTAATCATATCTAACCTGGTAACAGTTATACTTAAACGTTTTTTCTTGTTGACTTTATCAAGCATGATTCAAACATTAGCCCTATCTCAACAGAGGCAGATCTAAAGTTGCGGCATTGTATTCATCCAAACTAATATTTTCGATGCGAAGTAAACTTTATGAGTAAATTTTTTACACATTCATAATTTAAGAATACGAGAGCCCATAACATAAAATATATAACAAGTTTAATACTAAGAATTTTGTAAGTTGAACCCTTAGAACTTAATTTTTGATCTAGCACTGTGTCTTTGGATCAATGTCATATTGAAATAAATATCAAGGACAATTCAATGGCCAATAAGTCATAATTTGAACATTAATATCACACGTTCGACATTTAATAACTAATTGTTTTTATTGCTCCTTTGGTTTTATTAGTCCAATCAAATTTCTATTAAATACTTGAAATAAATAACTTTATCGGTTTTATTGAAATAAATAATTTGAACGCCAGGCATAATCAGGGGTAATTGACGTAAAAAAATGACATAAGATATTACCATAAGATATAACACTAATAAAAATAATACTACGTAATAGGTTGAGGCTATAATTAAAAATAGAGGTCCATTTTCCCTCTTTCCTGAGCCATTATTAGCCAATAGCATCTCATCTCCGCGAAACGGGAAAATTAGGGTTTTTTTTTCCAGTTCAATAAAGATCCTTAGATCCAAATTCATTCTAAAATTGCTGAACCCTAAATCATCAAATTATTCTATATACTCGATTTCTTTCTTCAATTGGAGAATAAACGAGTTTCGTGCTTCGTCGGAACCCTAATTTACGTCTCGGATCGAGTATGCTTTCTTCCTCTATATTGTATTTTGGAAATTTGGAGTCCTCTTTTTGTTGTATTCTTGAAAATCTGAATTTCTTTGTTTTATATTATAGTTGTCTCTTGTATATAAACTCTGAGATTTGATTGATAGGGGAATGTGTCAAATGATGAGAATTTGGAACTATAATTTTAAACACATCTTTACCAAACTCAATATAATATCAAGTTAAGCATTCTATGCTTGAACTCAACAACAACAACAACAACAACAACAACAACCCAGTGGGGGTCTGGGGAGGTTAGAATGTGCGCATAACTTACCCTACCCCGAAGGGATCATTCTATGCTTGAACTCCCCACTAGTAAAAGCAGGTCATGTTTATCACGTAGGAGGGAGTATTTGGAAGATACAGAAATCGACGAGCTCTATCGGTTCACCCAGGGGCGGAGGGAGGGTGTTATAACTTTTTGCTTAGACCCTATAGTTGTACTAGAAAATCTATTAAATATGTATAAACACTTAGCTGCGAACCCAGTAACTAACGAGCTATGTATTCGGTTGTAACTTCAGTACTCATAAACTTTAAATCCTGGCTTCGCCTCTGGGTTCACCATGATGGCTATTTACATTCCTTAATTTGTATATATCTATCTTTTTGATAAGTAAAGTAATTTTGTTATAGTACCTAGGAGGTGCAAAATATGTATAATTTGTATATATTCATTGCCATTTTGTTTGCATTCTAGTCCCATAAGTAGAGTAAACCATTGCTTGGCTAGATAGTTGTGTACAATTGTCTTATGCCCCAACACTTTCCAGGAAATAATGCATTATACATGTGCGGGCGCTAATTGATGGATCCAGACAGCAAGACGTTTGGAAGAGGTATGATTCTTACAGTGATTTCCCAACAGTCTCTTTGCATGTTTGGGTAAAATGACTACTGTAGACATTTGACTCTACTTGGGTCATTATTGCATGCCTAGGTTTTGATTTAAGGTGAAATTGATTGTGCTCCCTCCGTTCACTTTTACTTGTCCACTATACTAAAAATATATTTTCACTTTTACTTGTCCATTTTAGCAAATCAAGAGAGAAATTTTCTTTCATGTTTTTACCCTTATCATTAACTATTTATTCCCCAAATCATTTCCCAAAACTTTGAAATGTTATTATTTGGGGTATTATAGTAAAATATGTACTTCATTTATTTTTTCTTAAGGAGAGTGCAAAGTCCATTGTGGACAAGTATAAAATGAACGGAGTTACTATGTGAATTTCCTGCGTGATCTATTTGCTCTGGAGTTTCTGTTTTCTGTTTCCTTTTTTTTTCTTCCTTTTGTGGTGCTATTGTTTTTACTTTCAGGAAGTAGGAGTTAATGATTTGCTGCCGACTTATATTTGCCAATTTCATTTTCATTCCAAGAATGAAACAGCTGTCGTTTATTTAACAAAAGAAAAAAAATTCATTAGCAATGCAAGTTCTGAAGCTTTTGGAAGCAATGTGTTATCCAGCTTCTTCCTTCAACATTTGGATGATGTTGGCTGTTAGAGTTATGTTCTTAGGGTTACGACTTCAGTAAGAGTATCTCACAAATTACTAAAAATTGATTAAGCCTTGCCAAAGTGGTTCACAGTTTGCAAACAGTTAAGGTGCTGTAAAAGCTGTGATTGCCAAAAAAGAATATTGGGCTTAGTTTGTGAAGCATAATCAAACCAAAAAAGAGAAGATTTTAGTACTTAGCATTAGTTGTTCTGATATTGGAGGTGACAAATGAAGATAATACAGAAAGCAGAGGACAGAGATTAACAGTATTGCATGTTCCAGTATAACGAGTTATAATATTGGAAGTGGTAAATGGAAGTAATACAAAACGCAGAGGAATTCGAAGTATGGTATTGTGAGTTGCGTAGCAGACTTACCATTTGGCAATAAATTTGAGATCTGACTTTAAATAGTAGTGAGTCCTTTGCCTTATGTTGCATGTTTGTTCGAAGATATATTTGTAAAAATTGTGACCCGTCTCTCAGATTTCATATGAAGAATTTAAAAATAAAGCATTTGACACTCTTATCTTCTTCTCCTTAAAATCTCTTCTTTTAAATCAAGATATCATTGGCTTACTGTGGTTGATTGGTCCAAATACATTATTAGGGCCAAGAGAACTTACAGGTGCTGTGGATCTTATCACTCACTTCAAGTTGTTGGCTCATCACGAGTTCTTCTGCAAGAAGCCTCTTTCATTGTCAATTTCAGATACACATTATCTTCACAATGTGGTGGGAGACACAGAAATTAGGAAAGGGGAAGGAATGCAGTTGGATCAGCTTATACAGGATACTTCGTCTTCAAAAGAGTCAAATTCACGCATCCATTCATTCGACTTAGATGTTCTTAGAGAAGCTTTTCAACTACGTGAAACAGCTCCAATTGATCTGCCTCCTGTAAGAAATCTACTTTGGAAGCTTGAGTTATACGAGTACATCTAATTCAGCATATTTAAGTAACCCTTTTAATCATTTCTGATCTCTGAAGCTGGAGACCGTGAACTGGATTTTTTTCAAACCCTGTGCTTTTGTATATTGCCAACTTGCCTGTTCCAGTAATTGCTGATCAATAGGTATTTTTGGTGTTTCATAGTCTGAGAAAGGGATTCCCACTGTAGCTGGAAAGTCTAAAAGTGAGTCGAAAGACAAGGAGAAGAAGCATAAAAAGCACAAGGATAAAGACAAGGAGAAGGACAAAGAGCATAAGAAGCACAAACACCGTCATAAAGATCGAAGTAAAGACAAGGATAAAGAGAAAAAGAAAGATAAAACTGGGCATCATGATTCTGGTGCTGACCATTCAAAGAAACATCACGAAAAGGTCTGCTACTTGCAAACTTTAAGAGTTATGCAAATACGATGATTCTCCTGGCATGGTGTATACTGTGAATATCATGTGGTTCTTTCATATTCAAGAAGTTTAGAAGACTGGTTCACAGTAAAGCCACTTAATAATTTGCTCAATGCTCTGTTTACTGAAAATGACATTACTTAAAACTGACAGTAGTACTTTTTTAGTAGGCGCCACTAGAATCCTGCTGTTCCTCTTGCTTTCGTGAACTTTCACTACATCGTTTGTGATGTAGCTTATAAGTTGCATTTATGGGATTCCAGTAGAATAGATTTCAGGGCATAAGGTTTAGTTTTCTAGGAATATCTTGCTCAGAGTTTGTGGAACCAATTGTTGTTTGATTTTCAGTTTTCAGATACTGTGGCAAAAAATAGCCGTTTGATTTAGTTAACAAGATTTCTATACGCCGTCATAAATTTGACTCGTCTTTTGCTTGTATTAGTAGCTTCAAATCCGAGTTTGTTGATTTCTCTCATCCTGCTGTATGCGTTGTAGTGAATTGGTGCTATGTAGTGAATTTGTGAGAAGTTGACACTCTTAATTTTTCTTTATGTGAGAAATGTGGTTAACTTTTATTGTTTGACTTGAGGTCTTGACCTAGTGGAGCTTAGCAATTGTGCTGGCTTGTTGGGATCACTTCTTGCTGTAGAAATTCAGCCCATATTTGCAACACTTTTAGGACTTTAGCAAATTAGCTAAAGTGGCAATTCACTGTATTAAATGTGATTATACTTTTGTATGACCTCACTGATTATGATCTTTCTGATGATATCAGAAAAGGAAGCATGATGGTGAGGAGGATGTTAATAATGTTCACAAACACAAGAGAAACAAGGTAAGATAATATTGTGTTCAATATGATTTTTGCAAATGTTAAGTTTGTTTCTGAGCTCATTATATGAGGGTGGTCTTTTCACTATATTGAGACTGTATCTTCACCTTATACTAATGGTGATATCCTTACATCTTGAAATGTTGCAGCACAAGAGCTCAAAGATTGATGAAATTGGTGCTATAAGGGTTGCAGGCTGAATTTTTGGCATGTGCTACTTTAATTATTGTCCTCAGGCGTTGCAGTTAAGAATTTGGAGGGATCCTTTGCTTACTTTTGTGAAATATCTGAGGTACAGAAATTCATATCCTGCCATATCCCACCATTTGAAGAACTTTATGGCATGCCCAAGTGTTCCATCTGTGCTATCTATTATACATGGTCCATATCATACTTGCACCTGCATTACAAATTTTCGCTTTTTCGGGGGAAAGTAGAACATTGACTAGTTATATGCGTCAAAAGCTGTGTGGGCAGCCTTTTTCAGGCCATTAGGTGCTCATGAGGTTCGTGTTTAGTGTTTACGACTAAAGAATACATGCTTTGAAGTATTTCAGATATTGAACGATTTGCATTTGTTGGATAAAAAGCAGTTTCCTACATGGGTTTTTAGTGTCCCTTGAGCTTATCAAAAAAGGAGAAGGAAGTTCTTTGTGCCTGTTGGTATATATTCTGTTGCAGAATGGAAGGGTTTCTGAGCTATCAAAAAATAAAGTAATAAATGGAAGAGTTACTGAGGGATAATGTTCCTTGCAGATGTATTTTTTCCAATCCCAGAATGGGCGAAATAATAGAATGCTTGTTTGACATGGAAATATAATGTTCATCACAAACAAGTTAATTAAAAAGTAATAATAAGCACATAGTATCATTAATCTTCTCATTAGTTGTGAGAGTTCTATTATATCATTTATCTGCATACCTGTTCCTTTTTTATGTGTGAGGATGTACCAAGTTTATTTGCCGTTGCATTCTGTTGCTAGTATATACTTTTGTTGTTTTTTAACCAAGAGTGAATAGAATAGCTCATCATAGTATTTGTTTTCATGTGTTGCATAATGTTTCTGTTCCTCTTTTGCATGCAGAATAGCTCTGGACTAATTAAAGAATGCCAAGAGGGTGAATTCACCTGTTGAAGTAGATTTTAGTGAAAGGTACAAACTGCTGAAAAAGAACCTCATTGTATTAAAATGGCTTCTTTAGTTGGCAATGACATTGAAAACCTTGATCCATTCTTTTGGTTGTCGTGCCTTATGATGATTAATTATTCTTTCATTCCTTCCCCATCTTTCAGCGGCTCTAATCTAGATTTTTAGTCTTAACCAGTTGCAGCATTGGGTAATAAAAAAGCATTGAAGGTTGAGTGTTGGTCAGGTCTCTTGTTATTTTTTGAGCTTGAGTGCGACTCATCGGCGTTTAAACGTTGAAGGAGGGGGAGGGGGGGCAGGACTAGGTTTTCAAGGATGTGGGAATGTGTGTTGTATTAGGACTAGTTGATAGGGTTGAAGTTTTTGCTGTATATCTAGGATAAAATGAAATCAAGCTTGAGATTGTTGTGCTCCAGGACTTTTTAAAGCTAATTGTTAATGTATCACTAGTGATAAACATGTAAAATTTTGGTATTTTCTCTAATATTTTGTAGCTGCAGTTTTCTAATATTAGAACTTGTGAATTCTTGTTTTATTGCTCAACTTTATTGAACCGAGAAGCCTGGCCTCAAATCTTTAGTATCAAATTCAGATAGTGTTTTGTGACAAGAAAAGGGAGAGTATTTGCTGCAGTTCAAGTGGCATGCACATAGTAGTGTGTCCATCTAGTAACTGAAGTGACTCATTTAAGATGAGCTACCCATAAAATAGTGACGAAAACAACACTTACTAGTCCAAACTTTTTTGGCTACATCGAGAATCCAAGGCATGAATGAGTCATAAATGACAATTTATAGGATTTCATGTATTTCAGCTTTTCAATGAGTCATAAATGGCCTTGCGTTGGAAAAGGTATTACCACCAAGCAATTTTGAAGCTTAAGTTCCCCTCCTTTATATGCATTCAGACCTCTTTATAACATTCAATTTTTTATTGGGAAAATGGTCAAATATACCCTTATGTTTTGATATATTGTTCACATTTACCCTCCGTTATACTATCAGGTCAAATCTATCCTCACTATTAGCAAAGCTTTCAAATTTACCCTCCAACCTAACGGGAATCCCCAAATTGTAGGTATCCATGTAAATGCATTCCCTTTCGGATTTGGATTTAGCATGTCATTTGATGCAAATTTTGCTTGCACATGCACTTCTGCATGAAATTTGTGACATGGTTCTTTAGTATTGTTTTAGAAATCCTAAATTAAATAATCTGTTTAAATTTTTATCCAGCTTCAGAACATCCTTTCAAAGGAATGTTTACTAGTATTTTCATGCCTGGAGGTGGTGAGTTTGTTAAGTCTTCCTGCTGTAAATAATCAAGTGGAACAAGAAATCAACTTGTGAATGATATTTTTTTCTCTGGTACAACACGCAGGGATAAGTGATTTTTGAGAAAAATTGTTTGGGATTTTGGGACTTTCCGTTAGATTAGAGGGTAAATTTTAAAATTTTTGTTGTGAAAATAGATTTGAGCCGATAGTATAACAAAGGGTAAATGTGAACAACATATCAAAGTAGAGGGATTTATTTGGTCTTTTCCCTTTTTTATAGTAGCACTTTACAATCTTCAATATAACGGTCAAGTTTTCTTTGTAACTAATTTTCATGTTATGATATAATATATGTTCTTATAACAATACTTTACTATAGCAATCAAAAAGTTTCGGAACAGATGAGGCTGTTATAAAAATGTTTGACCGTGTATAATTGTTAGAAGTTGAAGTTTCCTTCTTTGTGTATACATAGACAAAAGCCGATGCAATATAGTCCTTCATTAAGTTGAGCGATCACTGAAAGAACTAACTCGAAGCACTTTAAGCTTTGGTTTTTGGTATACCAAAAACAAACTTATATTTTGGCGTTAATAAAGACCTGAGCATACTTGAACTTTTTTTTTTTGGGTTTTCCACCCGGTGTTCGATACTCGCATTGGAATACAAATATATTCGGATTCGTGCCGCGTAGGACCATATTCGGGAGAAGCGCACCTTACCAAGGATTTTTCCATACCTAGGGCTCAAACCCAAGACCTCTGGTTAAGAAAAATACAGTCTCTTCCACTGCACTACATCCTTTGGTGATAGCATACTTGAACTATAAATATACATGATAGGCAAATCTAATGGATACTCAATGCTCACGTAAAGTACTTCTGGAAACTATTATGTGTGCAAGACATGCACAAAAATACGATAAAAGTTTTATGTGAATTTAATACAGGCTAGCCAGTTTTCGGAATGGTAAATCGAAACTTAGCCGGCGTTTGAAGTCATTAAAAAAATAAGGAAAGTTCTAGCATAATATGTTAGATTATTGAGCTCCTGTGTATAAACTTTCAGCATATTATGTTGGAACTCCAGGACACGGAATGTTCCAACATATTATGCTAGATTATGGAGTTCCTGCGTTAAACTTCCAGCATATTATGTTGGCACTCCAGTACATTATGTTGGAATCTCATATGTAAAATATTCGAACTCCAGCATATAATATTGAAACTTTTTCGGATTTTTAAGGGTAATTTTGTTGAGATTTTATCTTTACATGCAAAAGTAGCTAAAATTTTGATTACTTTTGAAACTGTGACTATTTTTCAGTACAACTAGATTTTCTTTTTAATTTTTCTTTGAAGTGCTAGCCCGAGGGATAATAAGAATGAAGTTGTGGTCAGTGACAGTTGTGTATCAAGTGAACTAGCATTGTGTTGGCATTGTTAATTATTTTAGTTGTGTGCTTAGTCTGTTAGTTAGAATAGTCGGTTAGACACAACCCATGTATATAAGTAGAAGAGAACAATATTTTGATGTAAGCTTTCAGTTTGACAGATATTGAAGACAAGTCTCTTTCTAATTTTCTCTCTCTCAGATACTCACCTACAGTCAGGTAGGGTTAGGTAATTGATCCCAAATCGCTATATGGTATCGGAGCATTGCGACCACTAGTGTGACGATTCAATTCGATTGAGACCTACAAACAATTCATCAATGACGGAAGTTGATAATGAGTTGCCGGAGAAGTTGAGCCACAACCATCCACTGTTTCTAAATTCAATTGATAATTCTGGAGTTGTACTCGTTTCTCTCCAACTGCGAGGACCGAAAAATTACTCTGTGTGGAGTCGGGCGATGAGAATTGCGATCCTTGGCCGCAATAATCTAGGGTTCATCGATGACACATGCAAAAGAGAGAATTATGGTCAAAACCTCGTCGATCTCTGGGAGCGATGCAACGCGATAATGTTATCGTGGATAATGAATTGTGTTTCTCTAGAATTACTCAGTAGAATTGTGTATTCCTTAAGTGCAAGTGCAATTTGGAGTGATTTGATAAAGTGGATTGTTCAAGGATTTTCAGATCCACACGCGAATTGCTATAATTAATCAAGGTACAAGCTCAATTTCTGGATATTTCTCAAAATTACAACAGCTTTGGGTAGAGTTTGGCAGTCTAGCCCCTGTTCCGGCATGTGACCGTGCAAAGTCTCATGATTTTGTGGTATTCATGGAACGATTCAAACTTCTACAATTTCTTATGGGACTTAATGAATTATACGAGCAAGCTTGCAGTCAAATATTGATGATGGTTCTAGTTCCTACAATAAATAAGGTGTATTCAATGCTGATCGAAAGAGAAAGCCAGAGGAGTATGTCCAATGCCTCTGTAGCTGTAGATAACATGGAATTGGCATCTCTTACGACCACAAAAGGTGGAGGAAATCAAAAGCTTAAGAGAAACTTTAATCTTCATTATGACTATTGTAAAATGAAGGGCCACACTCGAGAAGGCTGCTACAAGTTGATTGGATACCCTACAGATTTCAAACCTAAGAAGAAATTTGAGGAAAACACTACACACAATGTGATAGAAGAAGACATACACTCAAAGGATGGAACATGTGGTGCACATCAATATGCCACATACTTCAGGAGTCCACCAAGCTTCTCAACAGAATAATTCAGTCAACTGCTAAAGTTGATAAATAAGGAGAACACATCAAAGAACTCATCAAATTCAGCAAATGCATCAACTATCAAAGGTACATCAACCATGGCAGGTAGTATTGTCACTGCTCTCCTAGCAAATGCTAAAAATAAGAAATGGGTAGTAGACACTGGTACAACTAGTCATATGAGCTCAAATCGAGAACTACTGTGTGAAGCAATTAAAGTTGTTGAGAATAGGAAAGTACATTTGCCTAATGAGGAGGTATCAACTATTTCACACACTGGCTCATGTGGAATATTTAAAGGAGAAATTATAAAAGAAGTGCTCTATGTGCCAGATTTTAAATATAATTTGCTATCCGTTTCGAAAATCACAAAGAGCTAAATTTCTTGGTTGCCTTTTATCCTACCTTTTGTTTGTTCCAGGACCTCTCCAATGAGAGGGTGCTGGGGATTGGTAAAGAGGAGGATGGGCTATACCTGTTGCATTCCCAGGTTAATGTTGAGGACAAACATCTTGTAATAAGGAGATTTACAGTTGGAAAGGATAAAAAGAACATCAGAATTTGGCACACAAGGATGAGGCATGCATCAATAGGGGCTATGAAGCAGTTATTTCAATTTCTCTTATAGTGCTTTTAAAGAAGTCATAGATAGTTGTGAAATATGTCCTCTTGCTAGACATACTAGGCTTCCTTTCAGTATTAGTGAAAGCAAAACTGATGATATTTTTGATTTGTTGCATTTAGATGTATCGGGCCCATATAAAGTACAAACTTTTGATGAAAATAGATCCTTTTTGACCATTGTGGATGATAATTCACGTATTACATGGGTTTATCTGCTGAAGCTAAAAAGTGATGTAATTATAGTTTTGAGGAACTTTATAAAATTGGTCATAACACAATTTCATAAAAGGATTAAGGCAGTAAGGACAGACAATGAGAATGGATTTGTAAATTCTTCATGCCTTGATTTGTTCCAATATCATGGTATAGTATACCAAAGAACCCGTGTCTACACATCGCAACAAAATGGTGTGGCATAGAGAAGACACAAATACATTTTAGAGGTGGCCAGGGCTATCAGATTTAAGGGGTTCATACCTCTGACGCTTTGGGGACATTATGTACTTGGAGCTGCATATATTATTAAGAGGATTCCTTCTGTTGCACTATAAGGGAGAACGCCACACGAAGTTTTCCGCAAATGCAAGCCTAAGATGGATCATATAAGGACCATTGGATGCCTCTTTTATGCAAAAAGGTTACCAACAGGGGATAAATTTGAAGCAGGGCTATGAAGGCAGTACATATGGGATATTTCCTAAGGGATATATTCTCTAATTTTCGAGTGATAACTCATTCTTTATCTCAAGGGATGTGGTATTCAGGGAAAATGTATTCTCATTCCAAATATAAAATCCATCAAAACATTTATTTCTAGATGTTGATGAAAAGATTTCCCTTGATGACTTGGGAAGTGATATTATACAAGCAGCTTCACCATAGGAGGATACAGGTCCTGCACTGCTTGATCAAGGAGCAGATCCTATTTCAAGAACAAGCTCAGACTCAACTGAGCTGGACTTGTCAGATGCAACAAATTCAACTCATCCTATTGCAGAAACTCTTGATCAGTTTGGAGAAGCAGATGGTACTTGATCACGCTCAACTATGTCTTGTAAAAAGACTAAGCGGGCGTTGCAAATATAATCTGAGTATTTACCCCAGAGTCGAATCCCACAGGGAATTAACCTATCAATTGTTGTTGTTAGAGTACTATATCCTCAATAATCAACTTTCCCAAAAGTTATGAATATTACTTGGTGTTGTTTTTACTACTACAGCTGAACAGAATTAATAAAACTAAGATTAACTAACATGAAGTTGTAAACAATTGGATTAAAGGTCTAAGGTAATGGTTTTCCCCGTTGTTGATTCCCCTAATTGTATGTTTCCTATAGTTGACTTAGTTGTCTCTATCAATATGAACTCTTCAGTTACNCTCTAATCCAACCTCTAAACCCTCGGTTATGACTCTCGCCTATACTCCGGGAGTGATGTTGTTCAAACAACTACCTAAATATGCACTCTCTCTCGAGCAGATACACACTAAATAGGAACAGCTAATTGATGGCCTTTCAATCAACTACAACAAGAACGTAGTTGAACAAATAAAAATTAACAACCAAATCAAAACTATATTAATATAACAACGAGTTCATCCCCAACGGGTTCCACCCAAACCTTAGGTTAAAAGATTTAGCTACTCATAACAATGATAAAAAATACAAAAGAATTCATGAACAATGTAAAATAGGAAGAAGAAGGAAAAACTCGTAGAAGAATTCCCCCACCTTGCTCCTATTGTGTCTCTTGCCTCCTTAGGTCAAATTTGTGTCCAAAATATGTCCAATCCCCTAAAAATAACGTTCTCCCATGTATATATACCACATAGGGTCGGGCCCAAACAATTATACCTTCTCCTACGCGAAAAAAGGACAAGTTTCCAGGCCGCCACTAGCGCGGCCGCGCTAATCTCGCGCTAGAGGTCGCGCTAGTGGGGTTTTATTCTGCCCCAGTCCGCGTCAGGTCCGCAGTCGCCGTTTTGATCGTGTTTTTGACCCTGTTACGCTTGGAATTGGGAAAAACGTAAAACATGAAAGTTATATCCCTTTGAGTTAGATTTCCAACCATATATTATAAAACCCAAATGGAGTTCGGAGAAAAAAGTTATGTCCATTTTACTAGACAGTGCACAATATATCTCCTCGAGTCTTCGTTTGT
>MDKH01124835.1:0-30407 GCA_005239495.1 Nicotiana undulata | reverse complement strand
CTCTATACCTAATCCCTCAAGCTGAGGTTAAGCCAAACACTTACCTCGGCTCCAAAGAAAATGCAACTCAAGCCTCAATCATAGCCTTTCCCCTCGAATCAAACTCCGAATCGGGAATATCTAGACATAATGGATTTATTAACATCAATAAGTACTCAATAAACCAATACCCAAGCCTAATTACACATTTCCTACTATTCTTCCAAGAATACTAAAATTCGACCCCGAGCCCACAGGTTTAGATTTTCGAAAATTCATGAAGGAATCAATTACCCGGAGTCTAAGGATCGAAGTTATGTAATTTATACAAGGATTCATGGCCTAACATGGAAAATCACGAAATCCCTAAGAACCCTAAAGTTTACTACCTAATTTTATGATTTTTAGATGATTTAGTAAAGAATTTAACTAGGAATTAGTGTTAGAATTAGAAGTTTATGGGGTTTTAACTTACCTCTTAATGTGGGTGGTCGTGGAAGGTGATGCCCCAGCTTGGATGCTCTCTAATGGAGATTAAAAATGGATGATAGTGAAGAAAACCTGAAATTTTTGACATTTAAGAGGGGCTGCCAACAGGGGTTTCCGCACCTGTGACCTTAGGACCGCAGATGCGGTCTCGCGCTTGCGAGGAAATGGTCGCCCTTGCGGAAGAAGTCCTGGGCCCCTGGGCTCGCACCTGCGGAGTTGGGAGCCGCACCAGCGGTCCCGCTCTAGCGGAGGAAGAGCCGCGCCTGCGATGGATGTCGCACCTGCGAAGGCTAGGACCGCAGGGGCGGTCCCGCACCTGCGGCTGGGCAACCGCACCCGCGGTCACACCAGCAGTGGTTTTTGCTGGTTTATTTTGGCCTCGCGCGGGGTCCGGGAGGCACTTGGGCCCATACGAGCCCCCGTCCAAATATACCAACAAGTCTCAAATCATTAAACGGACTTGCTCAAGCTCACGGAACACTCAACATAACGCTAAAACTCAAATTCACCCTCAAAAACCTCTGAATTCATCACTTAAGAACTTGGAATTCTAGGATTCTATAACAATGCGCCGAACCGACCCACACAACTCAAAAGTACTTCAAACTTTGCAGACAAGTTATAACTGACACAACAGAACTATTCCCGGTCTCGGAATTTCATTCGGACCTCGGGAACACAAAATCACCTTTCAAGCCAAAGTTCAAATTCTTTAAAAACCTCAAAGTTCATTAACTCCAATTTTTCCTCATTTTGATCCGAAACCAATCAAATCAAGTCCGTTTTACACCAAATTTCACAGATAGGACACATAACATATAATAAACCTGTTCCGGGCTCCGGAACCATAATACGGGCCCGGTAACACGGTTTTCACGTAATTATTCATTTTCACATTCCTTTATTATTTTCAGAAAACAATTTTCTTTAAAAATTAATTTCTCGGGCTTGGGACCTCGGAATTTGATTCTGGGCATATGCCTACGTCCCATATTTTACTACGGACCCTCCGGAACCGTCACATCACGGGTCCGGGTCCGTTTACCAAAAATGTTGAGCAAAGTCAACTTTATTCAATTATTCAATTCAAAACTCTCATTTTTATCAAATTTTCACATGGAAGCTTTTCGGCTACCTGCCCGGACTGCGCACGCATATCAAGGTGAGATTAATGGAGGTTTTCGGGGCCTCGGAACACAGATTTAGCTAGAATTTCTTAGGATGACCTTTTGGGTCATCAGAATCATGAACTAGTCAAAAACTAAAAACGACCATACACGGAAGTCATAATGCATCATATGAAGCTACACAATGTCCCAAACCACCGAACGGAATGTTAAAGCTCAAAATGACCGGTCTGGTCGTTATATTCTCCACACTTAAACATATGTTAGTCCTTGAACGTGCCAAGAGTCGTTTCAAACCGATCAATTACTGTATAAACTCTCCATAAAATAGACATGGGTGATCCCACGTCACCTCAATCCATAAATGCCCATGGACACAAACTTGACTGCAGATTCTTCCTTTAACCATAACTGATAAGTTGTAGAACCAAATTTCAACATCTAGGAGTCCTTCTAAGATCCAATTCTCACATGCACACTATATCAATCTTGACCATCTGCAACAAATCATAAATATATTCACATGATTGTAACGACTCGACCGTTCATTTTGAGATTCAACATCTTGTTCGGTGGTATGAGGTCTTGAGTAGCTTCGTATTGTGTATTATGACTTGCATGTGTGGTCGAATTCGATTTTTGTTCATTTTCAGAGTTTATTTTGTACTTAATTGTATGTTCGAATTTGGATTTGGAGGTCCGTAGGTAGATTTAATGTATTTTGGATAAAGATAGAAAGTTAAAGGCTTGGAAGGTTGAGAGGTTTGACCGGGAGTATACTTTATTAATATCAGGTTCAGATTATGATTCTTAGATTTGGTAAAGCCTTGTTATGTCATTTGGTACTTGCGTACAAAATTTGATGTCATTTTGGGTTGATTTGATATGATTCGGCGCGATTTGTAGAACTTGAAAGTTCTTTAGTTCATTAGGATTGAATTGAGGTGCAATTCATAGTCTTGATATTGTGTGATGTGATTTAAGGCCTCGAGTAGGTCCGTATTATGTTATTTGATTGGTTGGTCTGATTAGATGGGGCCTCGAGCATCTCGATTGTGTTTCGGATGGGCTACATGCCATTTAATCAGTTTTTGGACTGTTGATTGCTGGTGTCTGATGTTCTTCTTCGCGATCACGTAGGGTGTTTGGTGGACCAGCAGATTTTCCTTCTTTGCATTCACATTATTTGGTTCGCGATCATGGACTTGGGTAGCATTTGTAAAGACCCATAAAATTTCTTGCTTAAAATAATGGCCGAATGAGTCCCCGAGTTTCTTTTACTGTGGAAATTCCTAAAACGGACCTAATTTGAACAAAAAGTACCCCGGGAGCTAAGGAATTAAATTTCCCAAAAATTAGGGGTTGTGCGACGCACTATGCGATCGCATAACGTGTATGCGGACCGCATAATGGTGGCATACATAGGCAGATCACTGCCCAACTGAAGGACAACTACGCGGTCCAATCTGCGACCGCATTTCGGTTCTGCGGATCGCATAGCTGTCGCATTATTGCCTTTGAGTTTTGGGGAGGGTGTTATGCGACGCACTATGCGATCGCATAACGAGTAAGTGGACCGCATAGTGGTCGCATACCTGGGCAGATTATTTTCAAATTTTGGGCCACCTGAGGGCTATTCTATGGTCCAATATGCAGACCGCATGTTAGGAATGCGATCGCATTCCTGAACGCATATTCGACAGGGTCTTTTAATTTTCTAAATTTTATACCCGACCCCAGTTTCATTTAACCCCTGCCCCCTTTCATTTTAACTGGTTCCTAAACAAAATAGAGAGAAGTGAGAGTGGGTTCTAGAGAGAGAAGTCCTCATCTTCCCCAAATTGGTCCTCCATCTCTACCCAGGCTTGGAAATTTATCGAGTAGTAGTCACATTCTTCATCATAAGAGGTAAGTCTTCACCCTATTTTCCCCAAATTCTAGGAATTTAATTAAGAATAAAACACACATAGGTTGGTTCTTGAGGATGAAAAGTTGGGACCTTGCATGCATGTGAATAATCTTCCATGACCTAGTAAAGGGAAGCAAGTAGAGTAATCTTTCACTAAAAAGGGTTTAGTCAATCTAAGGGATCACATAGTGTTTGATAAAATGCTCAAATGAATTCGAGACTCCTAATTCTAAGGTAAATGTGTCGCATTGTGAACTAGATTGACGGTGCTAGGCGGTTCGGTGAATTGCAATAGAAATTAAAAAGGGGAAACTCGACTCCAGGTATGTATGGCTAACTTTAATCTTTGTAAAATTGCCTTGTGGTGTCCGAGCATACGGTACATGTATTGGTATGAATGTGTGAAACTGGTTGTTTGAATTGTGTTGAAGCGTCAAGTGTATTCCTTTCCTATCTTTAGTTTATCACCACACTACTACGCTATGTGAAATGATGCTAGTAGGATAATGAATCCAAGAGTATGAATGTGTATGCTAAAGGCTGTGTAACAAGTAATGAAAAGTAGTTGTGGTGTGATGTAATTGAATAAAAAGGCTGTGGAATTTTCGTATATGATTCACTGTTTGGTAGGGTTTGTTGTGGCACGATTTTCTTTTTATACGTATTGTGAGTTGTAAAGAAGCTGTATTCCTATTGCTGAAATTTTCTGTGATTGAATTGTGAATTGTCATTGTTGATATGAGATATGATTGTTTGGTGGGATCGGGTTGCGCACCGCAACAGGAGGGATAAGGGTGATATGTGAGAAGTGATAAGGGTGTGATGTGATTGTCCGGTGGGATCGGGTTGTACGCCGTAACAGAAACACAACAAATGATTGTGATTGTACGGTGGGATCGGGTTGCACGCCACAACAGAAACATAATAAATAATTTTGATTGACAGGTGGGATCGGGTTGCGCGCTGCAACAGAAGAAATAAGGGTGAAATGTTGAGAACGGACAAGGGTGGAATTGCGATTGTGATTGTGATGAAGTGAAAATTGTGGAACTTCCATTGTGTATCTTTCTATATCTTGTGCAGTGATTGTGTGAATCACTGTCTGTCTCTTGCCTGTGCATTATTGAGTTTACTTAGAGTAAAGAATTTTCATACATACCAGTACAATTCAAATGTACTGACGTCCCTTTTGTCGGGGGCGCTACATTTTTGTGATGATTGTAGGTGGTTCTATAGCAGGTACTCCAGCCCACCGACAGTAGTGCCTCCTCTACGTCCTATTAGCTATTTTGGTGAGCCTCTCTCCTCTCGGGGTCCAGTGTGGTTCATGCCACCTCTTCTTCCGGATTTTTATTTTTGTATTTGTGTAAGGTATAGCCGGAGCCTTGTTACCGACAAGTATTATATAACTCCTTCGTACTCTTAGAGGCTCCGTAGACAGGAAATATGGGTTATGTACATATGTATTTTGGGCAGTATAAGTTGTAGACCACGTAAGGTAAACCTGTATGCTATGTATATTTTGTAAGTATTGTACCACATGTGGGTAATGACAGAAATCTATAATTAAATTCCAGGTTGTAAGAATATGTCTAAATTATAATTGAATAATGTACATTGAAAATCTCGGGATAATATGTGGGATGGAAAAAGGAATCCATGTCCGCTTGACTGGGGCTACCCGGTCGAGTGCCGGTCGTGTCCCTTGGTTTTGGGGCGTGATAGCATTGACTCAGCACGTTCACGCTAGGGGGTACACGATCGCATAGTGGGTGTTGTACCTTATTTTGCACTAGTAAAAATAAAATTCAACTTGTTGTTTCTCTGTTCTCGATGTAAGAGAGCCACCACGTAATATTTAAAGGTATACTAGGGTACATATTTAATTACTAAGGGTTACATCATTTATTAGTCGACTTACCGGTGAGATCATGCGTAAGGGTTCTTATTTTTCTTAGGGGAAGGTATTAAGCACCCACTAAAATCTACCTTAGGTAGCTACATATGACTAAGACTAGATTTGAAATTAATTATTGTTACTACGACTTAACCAGTGTTCTAAAGGTAAAGCTTATCATATATTAGGACATAATTTCTACAAAGGGAAGTGTGGTTTAAAGGAAATGGATTTGAACATTAGTGTTAGTGTATAGAAGCTTAAAAGAAAACTATGAAAGATGAAAACATTTTTATAAGTATGAAAAGGAAATCAAGTTAAAGCCTTTTGTGTTCAAAATCATGGAATTTCGGTTCATTCTAATGTGGTAAAATAATGTTATGCAAATGATTCTAAGATGTACCTTTGTTTTAAAGTAGAAAACCATTTGAAAACATTTTATTTTAGTGCAGGAGCACTTAGTGTTTTCAAAATAGATGATTCTTTTTGAAACATTAAACCTCAAAAATTATGATATTTGAAAAGAGAGACGCTGTCTTTGGGCTTCAAAAATCTTTAAGAAAAGAGTTAGTAAAGCTTGATAAATTAGTGACAACTTATGATTAGCGGATATGAAATTAACTGTTAACTACAGCTTCTTTTTAATCCTAAGTTCTTTAGGTTTACCTAAGTCATTCTATGAATTAAAAGATAATAATAAATAGTCAATCCAATATATATACTTGTCACATACATAATGGAAGAAAAAGAAAAGGAAGCAACAACGAGTAATGACTTAGTGCAAGCTACGTAATGGCAAAATAGTAAATAAAGGGATAAGGGAGATGAGTGACTCTGGGAGGTTTGGACCTCAAAGAACATGAAAATTAGTCGCAAGTGACGAGTAAATGCAGACCCTTGGACCACAATAGAGCTGGACTTTGGCATGAGTTCTTGAAGAACTCAACATGCCCTAATCCTTTGTACATGCCCAAAAAATAAAAAGAAGGTCTTAAATAACAATATTGTATCCATGTATAAAAGATTCTCAATCAAAAACAATCACTAATAGTGTTCAGATGCTTAAAGAAATCATACCAAACAAAGAGTAAAAGAAGATATTACTAACAACACCTAAATGTTAAGGGAATCATGCTAATGTAGAGGTCGTGCATAGTGAATGATACACATTGATACATTTCGTTGTTATTAAATACCAAACCGAAAGAGAATAATTAGTGTCGATGTATTAAAGCCTTAGTATATTGTTCTACTCAAGGACGATGCCCCCTTCGAATCCCTCGACACTTCAAAGTTCCCAAGGGTCTCAAGGCCTAGTGCAATGCCTGAGCGAGGGAGAGCAGCCCAACCTAGAGTTAAACTCTAATAAGAAATACCTTCAACCACTAACCACTGACTCTTCCCTATAGAGTTTAATGCCAATGAGGCTTTCTCAATGCAAACCAACCACTAGGACAATTCCTACCATACGAGCCTACTTTTGTAGCGGATTAACACATAAATTGACACATAGAACATTCCCTATACTTCATCATTAAATAAGTGAAGCACACATATGAATAGGTTATGAAAGTCATACTTCTAGGATCATATGACAACAAGAATACTTATGCTCTCATTGCTGAAAATTGGTCAACATAAATCACACACCTCATAGACAAATAAGGCCCATAGCTTGGAATTATAACAACTTTAGAATACATGGATTAATGCCTCAACTTGATCGCAGATGAGCATGCACTTAGGCTAATGACTATACTTGAATCACTTGAGATCATTAATACAGGTTCAAACAGTGACACAACAAGGCTATTGCATTCAACCAAATAATAGTAGAAGGTTTCCCTTACACCTGGTTCATTCCGGAATAACAAAGGAAAGAAAAGACTGAGTGTAAGTTTTAAAACAATGTTCAAATGTGGAATCATGGAGGATAAACAAAATTCATACCAAACTCCCCACACAAAAATATGTCAATCAATATTATGACTTCACGAGATATGACGAATCCCAAATACTGAAGAATCTGATTGTAAGTATCATTAGGTATGAAGGATAGGGGAGACATCACACTTAACAAACTCAAATCAGCTACACATAATTAGTTGAATAGTTAAATATGGTGGAGTCATATTCATAATACTAACATGGAATAACTATATTCAAGGGAAAATGCATCCCACTGTTCATGCTAGAAGTTAGATATGAATGTACAGAACTCATAATGAGGATTCAGAGTATACTTAAGGACCAAATAACATTGAGGAAAGCATTTTCAACGTTCATGTCCCTTAAGTATTAAGCTAGTGAGGCATGGTTATCCTATGCATTCCATATATACCTATGCCAAAACAATCTAATAACATCCAAAGTTTAGAATAATAAAATCTAAAGGAAATGCTATGTTAAACATGGAGGCTGCAATAAAAATACTAAATATGTGATGATTGAACTCAGAGAGCATGACATGATGAGAAGAAAAGCCCAAGTAAGATAGCGGAAATTAGAAAGATGCTGCAAATTAAACATGATGACTATAGCATGACAGAACTCAGAAGAACATAGCCTGATGAGTCATGAGATCATATGACAGAACATTCTGTGGAACAGAATTGAGGACAAAACATAGTGAGCATAAAAGTTCTAACAAAGTATTGAGTTGAACAAACTCTAAAGGCAACATAAAGATTATGAAAGTTACAACAAGATATTAACAAAACAAAAAGTTGTAACATGACATTAACAAGACTCAGAATGTAGCACAAAAATTATAACAGAACATTAGAGCAAGGTTTAAGATTTTAGGCAAATGTGAGAAATCAGCATATTAAACAACTCAAACACATATGCCATTCAATATAGAAAAGGAGGGCGTTAAGGTTATACAACTACTTAATTAACATTAAACATATACAATTGCCTGTCATTGATCATCAACAAATCATAATGAACAAAATAAGTAACTTAAGGATAAATAAACATTATAGACTAGGTAGTTATCCAAGAAAACAATAACATATTTTTTTATTTTAAATGAAAAAATTAAGGGATAGGATAGAGTTATACTGACCTCTTCTTGGGAAGCAAAAAAGAATGAGTGTTCACAATAGCCGTGTAATGACCCAACCGGTCATTTGGAGAATTTAAGCCCCGTTCGATGGAATAAGGCCTTGAGAAGCTTCACATTATGTATATTGACCTGCGTGCATGGTTAGATTCAATTACCAGATGATTTAGAGTCGAATTGGAAGAAGGATTCTAGTTTTGGAAGCTTAAGCGGTGATAATTTAACCGAAATTTGACTTTTTGGGTAAACGGCTCCTGAATGAGTTTTGGATGATGTCAGCAGCTTCGTTGGGTGATTTTAGGCTTAGAAGTGTGTCCGGAATGTAATTTGGAGGTCCGTGATAGAATTAGGCTTGACTTGGCGAAAGTAGAAAATTTGGCGATTTTGGTCGGCAGTGGAAAATTAGGTGTCGGGGTCAGAATAGAATTATGGAAGTTGGAAAGGTTCGTAGTGTCATTTGTGATGTGTGTGCAAAATATTAGGTCATTCAGACGTGGTTTGGTAAGTTTCGGCATCGTTGGCGAATTTTGAAAATTTAGAAGTTCTTAGGCTTGAATACGAGGTTGATTTTGTGTTTTGGTGATGTTTTGGGTTTTCCGAAGGTTCGACTAAGTTCGGGTAGTGATATATAACTTGTGCGAATTGTTGGTTGAGGTCCCGAGGGGCTCGGGTGAGTTTCGGATAGGTCTGGGTTGTGTTGCGCTCATTTTTGATGTTTTGGCGTCGTTTCTTCAAGCATAAATGGAACTACAGTAATAAAATGAGCTCCAAACTCTGTTTTGATTGAAGAATTAGATCCATATCATAATTACAGAGCTATAGCAAAAAGAATCGTCGAATTTGGACATCGTATGAAGAAGTTATGCTCATTTTAGTGTCGGAGAAGAGATCTGGTGCTAGTGTTTCACAGATGAGAAGTTGGGTCCGCATCCGCGGAGCCGCAGGTGCGCAAAAGGTGTGCAAATGTGGAATTGACAGCTGGAAATGCGCAGGTGCGGGTATTTCGGACGCACATGGGAAAATCCCTGAGTATAACAAAACTAGACCGCATCATTTCAATATTTTGAGCATATCTTGAGTTCTAAAGTTCCGATTGAGGTGATTTTTGCGGTGTTCTTCCCGTATATTCACGGGGGACAGTATCTAAGTATAATTTTTGTATTTTAATATGGTTACAGAAGTTCGTTTTTTGAATTAATCCATTTTTTGACTGGAGAATTGGGGATTTTTATCCAAAACTTTTCTAAAGAGAATAATTGGGTTTGAACATCGATTTGGTATCGGAATTTGATGAAATTAGTATGGTTGGACTCCTAATTAAATAGGTGTTCAGATTTTGTAAATTTTGTTGGGTTTCGAGGTGCGGGCTTGGGGTCGACTTTTGGGTTGATTTCTAGATTTTTGTAAAGATTAAGACTTTATGATCCGTATAGTTCCTTATGAGTTTTATTTATGTTTTGAAGTTATTTTGATTAGATTTGAGCCATCCGAAGATCTTTTCACCCGAGGAGTTCATTTTAGAGTACTAGGTTATCTTCTTTGAGGTAAGTATCTTGCCTAACCTTGTGTGGGAAGAATTTACCCTTAGGATTTGAGTCTTCTATGTTGATTGTAGTCCGGCTACGCGATCTGACGAGTGCGTTTATTTGTAGGAGGTTGGCCTTTTAGGGTTCTTAAGTTATCGTATTCCATGTTTACGAGCTTGTACTTGTTATGACTGCGTTCCTAATTTCTAGTTTCATCTCTACCTTCTTAAATTAGAATTACTTGCTTTTAGATTCACTTTATTGCTTACTTGATCTTAATTGACTTAACTGAAGATTTTACCCTTCTACCGTCGTGCTGTATTTTTCATAAACTACCTACTTAATTGAAATTACTATTATCTCACCCTATAATTGTTTATCATTAATTGTACTTATGATTATCTTTTGCGGCTTACCCTTATTTGAATTGTTGAAAAATCTCTCGTAATTGCTCAACCTTAAAAGGAATTCGGATAACCTATATCTTAGTCGACTTGGCTTTATTAGGAATTAATTGACTTGTGTTGGCTTCTTATTTTTCACTTGAATATTGTGGATTCGTTGTTACGTATTGTTTCTCCCTGGTTAAGCTGTTTTCTTTACGCTTGGTATTTCTCTTTAATGGTTATTCCTTGTGAGTGAGTTCTGTCGTTCTTGTGATTTGAGTTCTTGTATTGATTTGCTCATCGTACATTGCATTTCTATCATATGTTGCTTTTGTACCTGTTGTGGCGATGTACGATGTATTTTGTCGTGTAATAACTGTTATCCTTGTTGGTTGCATTGCATATTTACTTTGGGGACTACAGACGTATTATGGGAGATCCCCCCTGCACTGCATATTTACTTTAGGGACTACAGATATATTCTGGGAGATCCCCCTTGTACTACATATTTATTTTGGGACTACAGACGTATTCTGGGAGATCCCCCTACACTGCACACTTACTTTGGGCACTACAGACGTATTCTAGGAGATCCCCCCTGTACTGCATATTTATTTTGGGACTACAGACGTATTCCGAGAGATCCCCCAGCACTGCATATTTATTTTGGGACTACAGACGTATTCTAGGAGATCCCCATGTACTGCATAATAAATTCGAAACTAGGGGATGGGATCCTGGTAGATTTCCTCTGTTGATATACCTGTGTTCGAAACTGTATCTTCTACGCTTAGGAATTACATGGTGACCTATAATTGAAGGATATTTACTTGAAAAATGTACCTATTTGAAAAGCATATTTGCAAAGTATTTATCTTGAGAAACTATGTTTGAAAGATATTAATTAAAAGGTATATTTGAAAAGTATAGTTGAAAAGCATTTACCTTGAAGAAAACTATGTTTGAAAGACTATTATCTGGAAAGGTATATTTGAAAAGCATTTATCTTGAAAAAAACTATGTTTGAAGGACATTTATTGGAAAAGTATATTTGAAAACCTTTTATCTTGAAGTAACTACGTTCGAAGATTATCTTTCTGTAAAGTATATATATTCGAAGGAAGTATATTTCAAAGAAATTTTCTATGTGAAATGATTATATGTTAAAGCTTTCAACATAAACTTGCGGGTGAACGTTTACACTTGAAGATTTGACCAATTTATTGGGGTTGTTGGCTACGGACTGATGTGGGAACTACTGAAGTGCTGAGTTACTACACGCCCTTACTGTATTGTGATTTTTTCGGATTTGGGTTGTGTTCCCATCCATCCTTCAGAGTATTATTTTGGTGTATCATTGTTGTTTGCTGTTTTTCCTTCCTTATTGTAGTTGTTACGTTGTTAGCCAAATTGTGTAGATATTAGAAAGATGTTATGTTTCCGTTATTTCTGTACTTATGCCTGTTTAGTTATTTGACCAGTGGGTGTCTTGACTAGTCCTCGTCACTACTTCACCGAAGTTAGTCTTGTTACTTACTGGGCACCACTGTGGTATGCTCATTCTACACTTCTGCACATCATTGTGCAAATCTAGGTATTGATCATTAGTAGATGTGCGGATCTTTGCAAAGGAGACTCAAGGTAAACCTGCCGCCGCGTTCTCAAGCTTCAGAGTCACCTTCTTACCCTGTTTCAACTGTTTTACTCATTTCCAAACAGTTGTGTTTAGAAGTGTAGTTAACTCTGTAGAGCTTGTGACTTGTACTACAGGTTGTTGGGAAATTGTAAATTCTGTAAAGATTTCTATATCGAGACTGTTAGATTTCCTTTATTATTGTTATTATTCAGTAAATATTAGGCTTACCTAGTCTCTAAGACTAGGTGCCATCATGATACCTAATAGAGGAATATTTGGGTCATGACAAGTTGGTATCAGAGCCCTAGGTTCATAGGTGCTACGAGTCATAAGCGAGTTTAGTAGAGTCTTGCGGATCGGTACAGAGACGTCTGTACTTATCTTCGAGAGGCTACAAAACTATTATGACAATTTCACTTCCTTCATTCTATCGTGTGAGTTCATTGGTCTTGAAGTTTGAAATTTATCATTCCATTCTCTCACAAATGGTGAGGACACGAGCTGAGGTTCCTGATGATGTTACCCCCGGAGCAGATTTCGCTAGGGCCAGAGGCAGAGGTCGACGAGGAGCTCGTGCCGCAACTATGGCACCTACCAGAGCTGTAGTTGAGGAGCCTCCAGTAGTTCTAGTTGGGGGACAAGTACCGGAGGCACCTGCAGTTACCCTCGGACTTCAGGAGACTTTAGCACAGTTCTTGAGCATGATTGGTACATTGGCTCAGGCGGGGTTATTTCCGGTTGCACCAGTTACTTCACAGACTGGGGGAGGATCCCAGACTTGCGCTTCCCACACTCCAGAGCAGCGGGTTCATGTTGGTCAGGTTCTTGGTGTCATGGAGACACAACCTGTGGTTCCAGTTCAACTCATGGTCAGAGAAGCAGCATCCGATGAAGAACAACTTAGATTTGCAAGGTTTAAGAGATATAATCCTCCTACATTCAGCGGTTTGGCTTTAGAGAGTGCACAAGGTTTTTTCTGGAAGAGTGCCATAGAATCCTCCACGCTATGGATGTTGTTGAGACGAGTGGGGTTGCTTTTACTACGTTCCAGCTTAAGGGAACGAATTATCAGTGGTGACGAGCATATGAGTTGGGTAGCCCGGCCAATGCAACTTCACTTACACGGATTCAGTTGTCAGAGATGTTTTGAGAAAGTTTGTACCTCAGTCCCTTCAAGATGCATGGCGCGCGGAGTTTGAGCAGTTGCATCAGGGCACTATGTCACTATTAGAGTATGTCGTCATATTCAGTGAGTTTGCTAGATATGTACCTCCCTTGGTCTCTACAGTTAGAGAGAGAGCCCGTATGATTCATTGAGGGGCTCATGCATGATATCCGGTTCAGCATAGCTCGCGAGTTGGAGTCATATATTTTGTTTCACCAGGTGGTAGGGATCGCTCTCCGGTCAGGGGGCATGTGGGACTTGGAACGAAAGGACAGACGAGATTAGGAGAGAGAGTATAGGGAGGGGAGGAGGCCTCGTAGACTAGAGAGATCTACTGATCCTTATTTTGGAGGCAGGGTGCGACATGGTAGAAGTTTGTGGGTCAGCCAGTTCAGTTTGCACTTTCGGCTTCCCGCAATGTTTCAGGTTCTCATGGGTCTCATAGTACTCGTACTTCTCAGTTTCCACAACCACGTCAGCAGAGAGGTTGATTTGAGTGTGGAGATATCAACCACATGGTGAGAGATTGTCCTAAGATTCGAGCAGGTGTGTCATAGTGAGTTATTCAGGTGAGTAGAGGGCGCCCAAGAGGGGGAGGCCTGACTCGTTAATGTATTTCATATAGTAGGCTGGAGGTCGTTGTGCTAGATATTATCATACAAATATGTTTTGATCTGTTACATAGGGGCACCATTTGCATTTTCATTATAGTTCTGCTGGTCGGGACGAGTTCCTTATTTGTTGCTTCATTTATGAGTGAATGTCATGCTTTGCACTCTATTTTCGTGTTTTCTCCTATTGGGAGATTCTATGACTGGTATCCTGTGTCTATCATTGTTCTTATTCATCAGTGAGAGTGGTGAGACTAGAAGTGAGTCCTTGTTGATCATCATGGTAAGCTTGATGTGATTTTTCCTGAGTATTGTTTTTGGTTATGAACTGTGATTTGATACTTTACTAGGGTGAGAGTTCAGTGCGTGTTGTGATTTAGTGGAAGAGCTGAGTTAGTGGAAGGTTTCAATTGGTATGATATATATTCGGTATGTGATTTAGAGTAGATGGAGTGACCCTCGTGATCTCTTGTGATTCGATATATTGGAACCGGGCTGAGTACTGCGGTGGAAGTTATATCAGGATGGGATCCTTGTGATTTGTTCATAAGCTTCACTTATTCCTTGTTATATTTCTTTTGTAGGTCAGTATTGATAGACAGTTGTGCATGTGGGCTTGTTTGCTAGTTCCCTTATGTGTTTCTCTTTTCATATTCAGTCATTTTCGTTATGTGCTTCTTGAGTTTCAGCTTGCGGGGTATGTGCCCGGTGGTATTATATATGGCTTGATGATTCAGGTGCCTAATTATGATATCTTTGTTTCTTGCGCAATTATCAGTGTTACAGAGGTTTGAAACAGAGAATCTATCTGATATGAGGCTAACTGCCAGTGCTGGGTTGATTTCGGGCAGCTAGTGTGATCATAATTGTTATTAAGGGCCTATGTGTGGTGTGTTATGTTGTGTGGTAATACCTTGTGTGTGTAGGCATGAGTTGATGCAGCTGGTTGAGACTGATACCGGATATGGATTTAGAATCAGGTCTTTTTGTACATGAATAGAAGGTGAGAATTTGGGGTATGAGGCTTATCAATGTTGGTAAAAAGGCTAAATTGCAGTTTATATGGTGTCGTCAGGCTTATGTAGAGTAGGGTGAAGTGGGACCACCCGCGGGTGTATGTTGGAAGTGTGAATTCAGTTATTTGAGGACTTCGAGGTGAATCTTGACACGTTCGAGGACGAACGCTTGTTTTAAAAGAGGGAGAATGTAACGACCTGACCGGTCGTTTTGAGAATTTAAGCTCCGTTCGGTGTCATAAGGCCTTGATTAGCTTCGCATTATGTATATCGACCTGTGTGCATGGTTGTATTCAATTACCAGATGATTTAGAGTCGAATTGGAAGAAGGATTCTAGTTTTGGAAGCTTAAGCGATGATAATTTGACCGGAATTTGATTTTTTGTGTAAACGGCTCCTGAATGAGTTTTGGATGATGTCAACAGCTTTGTTGGGTGATTTTAGACTTAGGAGTGTGCCCGGAATGTAATTTTGAGGCCCGTGGTAGAATTAGGCTTGAATTGGCGAAAGTAGGAAATTTGACGATTTTGGTCGGCAGTGGAAAATTAGGTTTCGGAGTCGAAATGGAATTCCGGAAGTTGAAAAATGTTCGTAGTGTAATTGTGACGTGTGTGCAAAGGTTTAGGTCATTCCGACGTGGTTTGGTAAGTTTCGACATCGTTGGCGAATTTTGGAAGTTTAGAAGTTCTTAGGCTTGAATCCGACGTTGATTCGGTGTTTTGGTGTTGTTTTGGGTTTTTCGAAGGTTCGACTAAGTTCGGATAGTGATATATGACTTGTGAGAATTGTTGGTTGAGGTCTCGAGGGGCTCGGGTGAGTTTCAGATAGGTCTGGGTTGTGTTGCGCTCATTTTTGATGTTTTGGCGTCGTTTCTTCAAGCATAAATGGTACCACATTAAGCAAATGAGCTCCAATTGTCACGACCCAAAATCCATTAAGGTCGTGATGGCACCGGACACTAATGTCGGGCAAGTCAACATTCATTAGAAAATTAAAATTTCCGTTTTTAGCGTTTGAAATTTTGTTACCTTTCATTTCATTATATAATAAGTGAATAAAAAATCTGTTAAGTAAGTAACAATCGTTTAACAATCCATTTAATAAAATACAGCCCAAACTCATCCCAGAACCCGGTATCACAAGTGGATGAGCAAATTTCTAAGAAAGAAGTATACATGTAATACAATGCTTGTCCGGAGTACAAACTGGACAAGGAATTTAAAATAAAATACAATACATCTGAGGGAGACTCTGCCGGCTGTGGGTCGTCTCCGGATGGTGCAGCTCGTTTAAGTCTCCAAGTTAGCCACATCAGTGCGTCAAGCAGGGCCACTAGATATGAATGTACATGTGCAATAAAAATGCCTATCAAGTGTAGCATGAGTACGAAAACAACGTGTACTCAGTAAGTATCCCGCCTAACCTCGAAGAGGTAGTGACGAGAGGTCGAATTTGACACTTGCTAGAGGTCAATTTAACAAAAATAAAGGGTGACACTAAGCATGGATATCATAGGTAATTTAATAAGTAGTGACAGGAAATAGCAGCTTCTTTCACATTTAAATCTAAGTATTCATCATTTCAGTTGATAATTTATAATTTCCAGGCCAGTAATCAGGTAAAAATCACAGAAAATACGCAACAATTATCATGCGCAAGCAATGCTGAGGGTCGAACGGCGCGGACCAATAATAATAAAATGTGCACTGTCGAATGGTCGAACGACTCGAAACATAGATGCATCTATTACCTAGCTCGCGAATCGATCATGCGACATGGTCATATATAAATAAAAGAGTTACCCTGCTCACGAATCATACATGCGACTCAAGTACTCATAGATACACATATTCACACAATAAATTCACATTGTTACAAGGAAAGCAGTTACTCAAGGAAGTGATAAAATTCTCTTTTAATGGACACAAAGATAATATTTAAACCTTTTCTGGAAATTCATTTGCCAAGTTCGATAAGGTTTTAAATATGATAAATCTATTAGAAAGGTTACAAGTACGACAAATAAAGCATGCTTTATCAGGTGAACAATTATCCAAGGAAAATCAATTCTCTTTCTAGATGATTAATAAAAATAAACTTTGACCTTCTTATGTATCCAGTTACTAATTCGATAATATTAACAGTCTAATTTCATTAACAAAATTACAAGTACAACAGTTAAAGCATGCTAGTGGTCCTAAACTATCCATAAACAAGCATAATAGTAGCTACGCACAGACTCCCGTCACCTCGCGCGTACGTAGCCCCCACAAATAGTAGCACATATGCAATTGGTTCACCTATGGGGATAATTCCCCCTCACAAGGTTAGAAAGGAGACTTACCTCGCTTCGAAGATTCATAACCGTCCTCCAATCCTTTCCGACGACTCAAATTGATGCACAACGCCCCAAAACTATCCAAATAAAGGGCAAACACATGAAAATATACTTTAATACTTATAACAATTCAATTTATATAAATTCCTAACTCCGCTCGGGAAGTTGACAAAATTTCGCTCGAACCCACGTGCCCGGATTCCGAAATTGTTCGAAGATAAATATTACCCATAACCTCACAAACTCAAATATATAATTCTCTCTCAATTTCATGTCAAATTTCGTGGTTAAAATCCAAAAATACCAATTTCTAGGTCTGCTACTAAAAACCAACAATTTCCACTAATTTCCATGTTCTAATCCATATATACTCATGTATTTAACTCAAAATTGTGAAGAAAGCACTTACCACATTTCATATGGTGAAAATCGCCTCAAAAATCGCCTCAATCCGAGCTCCATAGCTCCAAATATGCTAAAAATGGCCGAAACCTCGATATATAACATGTGCCCAGGTATTTACTCATCGCGATCGTGGAAAATGCTTCGCGATCGCGAAGTACAACAATTCCCAGCTCAAAATTTGCTCTTCACGTTCGCGGAAAAAGCTTCGTGATCGCGAAGAACAAAGGCGCAGCTCTTCCGGACAGCCTCTAGTATAATAGTCATAACATTTCGTACAAAACTTCAATTTGCAAATGGTTTGACTTTATGAAAACTAGAAACCAAGGGCTACAACTATTATTCTCTGCTCATCTCGTAATTTCTTATAGATTACGAGATATAGTTGCTAAAGTTAGCCCTATGCAACACAATGCGATTTCTAAACTCTCCCCGGATATGCTGTAGTGTATCAACCATAACTCTTTGTACAGAACTCAAAATTCCAAATGGTCTCATTTTTGGAACGCTAGACACAAAGGGATACAACTTTCATTTTTGGATCACCTCAAAATTCCTTATAAATTTCACGATACAAGCTTCCAAAGTCGAGTCAGTGCAGCGGAATATTTCCTCTACGCGATCGCGAAAGGCCTTCAGCGATCGCGATTCACTGGCCCATTTCTCTCATTTTACTCTTCGCGATCGCGACCAATTCCTCGCGATCGCGTAGCACACTGCTGTAGAAAAAACCCAGCATCTAAAAGTAGCCTAGAAATGGTCTGAAACCACCTTGAAACTCACCCGAGCCCCTCGGGACCCCGTCTGAATGTGACACCAAGTCTGAAAACATATCACGAACTTAGTCGAGGCCTCAAACCACATCAAACAACGCCGAAACCACAAATCGCTCTCCAATACAAGCTTTATGAACTATGAAATTTCAAACTTCTACATCTGATGCCGAAACCTATCAAATCACGCACGATTGCCTCTAAATTTTGCACATAATTCACATTCAACATTACGGACCTGCTCCAACTTTCGGAATCGCATTCCGTCCCCGTTATCAAAATTTTCACTTCCGGTCGGATTTCTCAAAATCCTTCAAATTTCTATCTTTACCCAAATGACTTCAAAATAACCTACGGACCTCCGAATTCACATCCGATCGCGCTCCCAACTCCAGAATCACCATACGGAGCTATTCACAGACTCGGAATCCCAAACGGACATCAATATCACTGAAATGCACTTCAACCCAGACTTATGAAATTTCTTCTAAAATGCTAACTTCCACAATATACGCCAAAACGCTCCCGGGTTATCCAAAACCCGATCCGAACATACGCCCAAGTCTGAAATCATCATATGAACCTGCTGGAACCTTCAAATCCTGATTTCGAGGTCGTTTACTCAAAATCCAACCTTAGTCAATTCTTCCAACTTAAGGATTCCGAAATGAGAATTTTCCTTCCAAATTGACTCCGAACTTCTCGAAATTCAATTTCGACCATGCCTACAAGTCATAATACCTGAAATGAAGTTGCTCATGGCCTCAAACCAATGAACGACACGCTAGAGCTCAAAACGACCGGTCGAGTAGTTACACAAATTTCTTTGTTGATTGAAGAATTAGATCCATATAATAATTACGGAGCTATAGCAAAAAAAATTGTCGAATTTGGATATCGTATGAGGAAGTTATGCTCATTTGTGTGTAGGAGAAGACAACTGGTGCTGGTGTTTCGCAGATGCGAAGTTGGGTGCGCATTCGCGGAGCCGCAGGTGCACAAAATGGTTCGTAAATGCGGAATTTACAGTTGGAAATGCGCAGGTGCGGCTATTTTGGTCGCACATGTGAAAATCCCTGAGTATAACAATATCAGACCGCGTCATTCCAATATTTTGAGCATATCTTGAGTTTTAGAGCTACGATTGAGGTGATTATCACGACTTTCTTCTCGTCTCTTCATGGGGGTCAGTATCTAAGTATAATTTTTGTATTTTAATATGGTTACAGAAGTTCTTTTTTAGAATTAATCCATATTTTGATTGGAAAATTGGGGATTTTTATCCAAAACCTTTCTAAATAGAATAATTGAGTTTGAACATCTATTTGGTATCGGAATTTGATGAAATTAGTATGGTTGGAGTCCTAATTGAATGGATGTTTGGTGTTTTTAATTTTTGTCGGGATCCGAGGTGCGGGCTCGGGGTCGACTTTTGGGTTGATTTCTAGATTTTTGTAAAGATTGAGATTTTATGATCCAAAATAGTTCCTTATGAGTTTTATTTATGTTTTGAAGTTTTTTTTTTAAGATTTGAGCCATACGGAGATCTTTTCACCGGAGGAGTTTATTTTAGAGTAGTGAGTTGTCTTCTTTGAGGTAAGTATCTTGCCTAACCTTGTGTGGGCGAATTTCCCTCTAGAATTTGAGTCTTCCATGTTGATTGTAGCCCGTGTACGCGAGGTGACGAGTGCGTGCTCGGTCACATTTGTAGGAGGTTGGCCTTTTGGGGTTCTTAGGTTATTGTATTCCATGTGTACGAGCGTGTACTTGTTATGACTGCGTTCCTAATTGCTAGTTTCATCTCTACATACTTAAATTAGAATTACTTGCTTTTAGATTCAATTTATTGCTTACTTGATCTTAATTGACTTAACTGAAGATTTTACCCTTCTACCGTCGCGCTATATTTTTCATAAACTACCTATTTAATTGGAATTAGTATTATCTTACCCTATAATTGTTTAGCATTAATTGGAGTTATGATTATCTTTTGCGGCTTACCCTTATTTGATATTGTTGAAAAATCTCTCGTAATATCTCAACCTTAAAAGGAATACGGATAACCTATATCTTAGTCGACTTGCCTTTATTTGGAATTAATTGACTTGTGTTGGCCTCTTATTGTTGACTTGAATATTGTGGATTCGTTGTTACGTCTTGTTTCTCCCTGGTTAAGCTGTTTTCTTTACGCTTTGTATTTCTCTTCAGTGGTGTGATGACCCAAAAAGGGGTCATCTTATGTAAATCTAATTATGACTGTGTTTCAAGGCCCCGAAAGCCTCCATTAATCTCACCTCAATGTGCGTGCGCAGCCCGGGCGCGTAGCCGGGAAGCCTTTATGTGAAAACATGATAAATAGTTGAATTTATGATAATTAATTGAATAAAGTTGACTTTGATCAATATTTCTGGTAAACGGACCCAGACTCGTGATCTGGCGGTCCCAGAAGGTCTGTAGGAAAATATGGGACTTGGGCGTATGCCTGGAATCGAATTTCGAGGACCCAAGTTCGAGAAATGAATTTTTAAAGAAAATTATTTTCTGTAAATAATAAAGGCTTATGAAAATGAACCTTGATGTGAAACCTGTGCTGCCGGGCTCGTATTATGATTTTGGAGCCCGAAACAGGTACAATATGTGTTATTTAAGTTATCTTTGAATTTGGTAAGAAACGGACTTGATTTGACGGGTTTCGGATCAAAATGGAAAAATTAGAGTTAATGAAGTTTTGAGGATTTTCATAGAATTTGAAATTTGGCTTGATATGTGATTTTATGTTAGTGAGGTCTGAATGAAACTTCGAGACCGGGAATAGTTCCGTAATGTCATTCATGACTTGTCTGCAAAATTTGAAGTCATTCCGAGTAGTATAGGCTGGTTCGGCGCATTGAAGAGAATTCTAGATTTCTTAAGTTCTTAAGTTGATTCAATTTGGTTTGGGGGTTGAATTTTGAGTTTCGTTGTTGTTTTTCATGTTCCGAAAGCTCGAGCGAGTCCGTATCATGAATACAAACTTGCCAGTGCTTTTGGACGAGGTCCCGAGGGGCTCGGGTGTGTTTTAGACCCCCGTGAGCTAAGTTAGAAAAACCAGAAATTTCTGCTATCTGGTTTCCTTCTCTGCGATCGCAGAAGGTGGGTTGCAATCGCGGAGAAGGATTTTGCTGGGCTGTTGATTGTTCTCTGCGATCGCAGCCTCCCCTTTGCGATCGCAGAGGTCTGGGTTCCACACCTTCGCGATTGCAGCCTCTTATTGCGATTGCATTGAGTCGCTTCTGGGCCGGGAGAGTTTGTTCTTCGCGATCGCAGGACCTCTTCAGCGATCACAGAGGTATGGCCAGTTGGCCTTTGTGATCGCAGGGCCCCTGTCGTGATCGCAGTTAAGGAATCCCTGGGTAGTGTTGTTAAATACGAGACTTAGCATATTTCCTCCATTTTCATCTTCCTCCTCAAGTTTTTAGAGAGCTCTTCAAGGAACCTTCCACCATTGTTATTGAGGTAAGTAAATTCCATAGTTTTACTAGTTTCAAACATTAATTCCTAGTTAAATTCCCTACCAAATTATCTAAAATCATAGAATTAGGTAGTAATTTTAGGGTTCTTGAGGATTTTGTGATTTTCCATTCTAGGCCTTGAATTCAAGTAGAAATCACACCATTAACGATCCTTAGGCTATGGTTGAGTGATCCCTTCGAGAATTTTCGGAATTTGATCATGCGGGACCGGGGTTGGAAATTGGGAGTTCTTCAAGAATAGCGATTTTATTAAATAACTAGGATAGTTTCCCGCATTGTGCAAGCATTGATATTGTTGTATACCTTTTGGCTAGTTGCGAGTCCTCGGGTGTAGAGTTTGGAGTTTCGGGCGAAATTGTGGTCCGAGGAGTAGATTCGACACGAGGTGAGTCTCCTTCCTAACCTTGTAAGAGGGAATTGTCCCAATAGGTGATGTATATGCTATGTGTAAATTGTTTGGGGGCTACGTACGCGCCAAGTGACGAGAGTCCGTACATAGCGGCTATTATTGTTATGCCCGGGTAGTTAGGCCCACAACATGCCTTATATGCTTCCTCGTAATGCCATATATGCCTTACATGCTCCCTCGTAATGCCGTATAGGCTTCCTTGAAATGCTTTATATGATTCATTGTGACGCCATATGTACTATGGGATTATGCTCTGCGTAGTATTGTTCCTCCAAATCTTTATGGAAAAATTGTTGAATTGAAAAGTAATTGAAATGCATATGGGATCGGGCCGTACACGACGGTAGAATTGAAAAGTAATTAAAATGAATATGGGATCGGGCCGTACACCACGTCAGAGTTGAAAAGTAATTGAAATGAATATGGGATAGGGCTGTACGCCACGACAATGTTGAAAAGTAATCGTGACATATATATGGGATCGGGCCGTACGCCACGGCAGTGTTGAGAAATACTTGGAGTACACATGGGATCGGGTCGTACGCCACGGTGCGTTTAGAAGGTACCTTATGGGCGCGGGCCGTACGCCACGGCGGATCTAAGATATTGTGATTATTGTTTCGTTCGGTGGTCTTACCCTTTAGAGTGCTTTATTGTTTAGTTTAGTAGTTGTTTGGATTTCTGCTTCTGATATGTACTTATTGCTTATATCCTGACATGCCTACTGTATTTCATTATATTTTATCATATGTTATTACTGTTGGACCTTAGTGAGTATCGAGTCGATCTTTCATCACTACTTCTTCGAGTTTAGTCGGGATACTTACTGGGTACATATTTATTTAATATGTACTCATGTTGCACTTTCTTTTCTTTTCTGTACTTGACTGTACAGGTCCGGACGCTGGTACATCTGATTATCAGACCGGTGCTAGATATTGATAGCGTGGTTATACTTCACGGTGAGCTGCTTTCCCGGCGACTTCCTAGAAGCACCCTGGAGTTCTTTTGTTATATTCTCTGTCCATTTCATTCAGACTGAGACTCTGTATATATTGTAGTCATTTTATATTCTGTAGTTTCCCATAACACTTGTGACACTAGTTCCTGGCACACACGCGTATTGTACATATATTTTGGGTTTGGGTTGTAAAGGCATGCATATGCTTTATTCTGGCCATGTAGTGTTATGCTTTATTTCCATGTCAAGCTATCATCATGTTTAACTGTTTAAAGTTTGTAAATGTTGACTTGTTTAATTAGATGGGAAGGTTAACACTTAGTGTAATTTGTGTTGGCTTGCCTAAACCCGTGGTTGGGCGCCATCACGACCTGGATTAGGATTCTGGGTATTTCGGGAGATCCCCCATGCACCGCATATTTACTTTGGGGACTACAGACGTATTCTGGGAGATCCCCCTGTACTGCATATTTATTTTGGGACTATGGACGTATTCCGGGAGATCCCCCAGCATTGTATATTTATTTTGGGACTACAGACGTATTTTGGGAGATTCCCCTTGTACTGCATAATAAATTCGAAACTACGAGACGGGATCCCGGTATATTTCCCCTATTGATATACCTGTGTTCGGAACTGTTAATCTTATATGCTTAGGCGTTACATGGTGACCTGTAATCGAAGGATATTTACTTGAAAAATGTACCTATTTGAAAAGCATATTTGAAAAGTATTTATCTTGAAGAAACTATGTTTGAAAGATATTTTTTGAAAAGTATAGTTGAAAAGCATTTACCTTGAAGAAAACTATGTTTGGAAGACTATTGTCTAGAAAGGTATATTTGAAAAGCATTTATCTTGAAGAAAACTCTGTTTGAAGGACGATTATTGGAAAAGTATATTTGAAAATCTTTTATCTTAAAGGAACTACGTTTGAAGATTATATTTCTGCAAAGTATATATATTCGGAGGAAGTATACTTCAAAGAAATTTTCTATTTGAAATGATTATATGTTAAAGCTTTCAACATAAACATGCAGGTGGAAGTTTACACTTGAAGATTTTGACCAATTTATTGGGGTTATTGGCTAAGGCCTGATGTGGTAACTATTGCAGTGCTGAGTTACTACTTGCCCTTACTGTATTTTGATTTTCTGAATTTGGGCTATGTTCCTATCCATCCTTCGGAGTATTATTTTTGTGTACCATTGTTGTCTGTTTGTCCTTCCTTACTATCGTTGGTTACGTTGTTAGACAAATTGTGTTGATATTAGAAAGATATTATGTTTCCGTTATTTCTGTACTTATGCCTATTTAGTTATTTGACCAGTGGGTGTCTTGACTAGTCCTCGTCACTACTTCACTGAGGTTAGTCTTGATACTTACTGGACACCGTTGTGGTGTGCTCATTCTACACTTCTGCATATTTTTTTGCAGATCCAGGTATTGATCATTAGTAGATGTACGGATCATTGCAGAGGAGACTCAAGGTAAACCTGCCCCGCGTTCGCAGGCTTCGGAGTCACCTTCTTACCCTGTTTCAACTGTTTTACTCATTTCCAAAAAGTTGGGTTTAGAAGTGTAAACTCTGTAGAGTTTGTGGCTTGTACTACCAGTATTTGGGAAATTGCAAATTCTGTAAAGATTTCTATATCGAGACTGTTAGATTTCCTTTATTATTGTTGTTATTCAGTAAATATTAGGCTTACCTAGTCTCTAAGACTAGGTTCCATCACGATACCCAACGGAGGGAAATTTGGGCCGTGACAAGCCGTTTAGGAACCAAAGCTCAACTTTTTACCAGTGAATAACTTAGAGCCAAAGAAAGAGAGAAAAATAGAGATTTGGTGAGAACTCGAAAAGCTTAAGCGAAAATCTACTATATCATTAATATTTCATAAAGAGTAAGGTGCATTAGCTATGTTTGTTTAAGATTGTTAGGTGTTGTTAGGTAAGAACATTAAAGTCCCTATTTATAGTGGCCATTGAGCCATTAGGGTTTCAACGAATTAAAAATGGTAATGAAGAGTGACGTTGGATTGGTGATGTGAGCATAGGTGGGTAAAAATCAGAGAGACAGAGGGGAAATTTGTTTAGGGATTTACCTAAGAAGAGGGAAGCAAATCGATGAGGTACGAGAGACCGTTGGTCAGAACCCATATACCCAGAGTCATTGCATTTGACCTTTGGGTGTTGAATATCAATATTGAAGCTAGCTAGCATCCCATACTCGCTTTGATTGTGAAAGACGGAGCAGGAGATTTGGTGCAGTGAAGTTTCACCCTTTGGTCCGATATCTTCAGATAGTGATACTGAGATTAAATGGCGAAACTTGAAAGAAATGATGAGCTTCATAGTACAGCGGCAGAACAGATGGCCATGCATGCCATGGAATCGAAAACCTCAAATGAATTAAAGTTTCATCTTTGGATTAGGGTTTTCGGAATTAGGGCTTTGAGTTTCAATGATCAAATGAGTAAGGATTCATCGAGAATCATGGGTAATGAAGGCAGAAGGAACGTTTTCCGGTCATGATTCATGACTTTGCACTAATTTGTGCAAGGTTTTGGGTGATTGATGGGTCTGAGAGTTTGAGAGAGATGAGAGAAGAAGGGTAAAGAGGGTAGTTGGTCTTGGGTGAATTGAGTAGGGCTTTTGGGGTATATTTGAGTTAAAACAAAGATACAGAATGAGAGCTGTTGGATCTTTTGATCGACGGCTCCGACTATTTTGATAATTAGGTGTTTTAGAAATAATTGTGGGAAAAAGTAATGGCCGTTTGATCCTTCTGATCCAATGGCGGAGATAAAATGCGACAAACTGCTAAAATAATAAGAAAAACGGGTTTAATCCTGGTCCCTTGATGATATAAATCAATAGCCAAGATGGGTTGTGTTTGTTATGTGAGGGGATGGGAAGGGCGACGTGGTATTTTGTAATGGAATAGATTACCATAGTGGAAAAAGAGGGACAGGTTTAGACTGGGTCAGATAGAATTGGGCTTAGGTACCGGGCTGTTGTTTAATTTAAAGAATATCCACTTTGTGTATAATTGAGAAATTGCAATTATAGCCTTTTGGTCTTCTCAACCTTTTAAATTTAATTTAAATAAACTTAATTATTTTTAATAAAATATAGTAAAATTATAATTACCAAACATACTACTAATTATTATAATTAGTTATTTATGAAATACTTTGTCTTCTAAATTATAACACTAATTTTGAACATAATAATATAATTAATACAGATTTGATAAATAATTAATTAAATAAATTATAAAGCATTGATGGTGTATTTTTGAAATTTTCATAGAGACAAAAATATTAAACATATTTATAATTACATAATGTTAATACTAGGTTATTAATTTCGAAACTAATACTCAATCAATTTTATAAAATAGGTATCTCTTGATAGAAAATACTCTCAAAAAATTCATTGTAAATTAATAAGTATAAATAAATTAATTCTAAAAGGGACGGTCAAAATTGGCCGTAAACATCTACTTCTCTATGAACGGAGATGATGAAAGAGTTTTCAGGCAAAGAAATTGTACCAAAGCCAATTTTGTCTCTGCTTTAGGCATGCATTGCAGGAGTGGCATGATGATTATGAAATGCAAGATTTAAGTAGAGTAGGAGGTTTTCAAGAAGATGTTTGAGTAATTCTAGCTTTGAATTTCTTACATACCTCGGGCTTAACGAGCATCAGGCCTCATGTAGTTCTAAAGTGAATGTTTCGGGGGAAGCGATACTTGTAGAAACTGAACCAGTATCGTATTATGATGATATGGCGACACGGGGGATTGGACATTCACGATGGCTTGAATTTGAGACTTGACATGAAGGATTTGAAGATTTGGAGTTCCTCTAGATGTTTTGTGCCTGAACATGGATCCTTGGCCCGCTTATGAGTTCGTTGTCCCTCGTAGCCTTGTAGTTTTGTTTGCTGCGTAGAAAGAGTTGCACGTAGCAATGTTGGTTCCTGCAAAAAAACAGAAATACACACATACCTTCTGATACCCAATTTTTCCCGAAATAATTTAGAATTGCATTGATACCTTCAAAATCATGCATTAATAGCAATTGGTATTTTCCATTATTTTCCTACATTATTATTAATTTGTCCAGTATTTTATTCCAAATAAATAATTACAAAATTGCATCACAAATCATTTCAAAAGCATTTCTTGATTTAATTTATTATTCATGGTCCTATTAAGACCAAATTATACCATAAATAGGCAAATTGACACATTTTGACTATAATTGCAATAATTTTGCAATTATAGCCCACGCATATAATTTTGTACTACCTTTTATCAGAAATTAGTCCTTTGTATTTTTTAAATTAAATAATCATTTAAAACTATTTCTATGCATGAAATTCGTTTTTCATATTTATTAGCTATTTTATAAATTATTCTAACTAATTTGGATTGGGTATTTAATAAATAGCCTACTCTATTTCAATTTTAGCCTAAATTAAACCATCAGAATACCTTAATTAAACCAACCCAAATACCCAAGCCCAATCCCTAAATCTACCCGACCCAATACTGATTAAATCTTGGTCGTTGATCAATTTTGATCAACGACCCAGATTTGTTCTTACCGTAATTAACCTAAACGACCTACCCCATACACCCTCATTCTCTCATCCTCACCCGCCGTCACTCCTCTCATTCTCTCTCAAGCTCCCTCTGCCCTAACCATGACTGCCACCCGTCGTTGCTTGCTCGTCGTTGATTATGGTTGTTCACCACCGGTCCTAGCCCTAATGGCTCCCCTCCTATGACCAGATTCTTGCTACCCTGAGGTCCTCAAGGGACCAGTGGCTGTTCACTTAGCCCCTTAGGCCTGTGCTCACCATTCTCAGGCCACCATGGCTCGATCGAGTAAGCTCTTTCTATTTTCCGGCTAAACCTATGGGTTTCTAAGTTGGTCTCTCTATTTCTGGGTTATCTTATAGAAAACCCTAACCTTATCTCTTGTAGCTCTTAGATCTGCGACAGATATTAGCCTTTCAAAGCTATTTTGCTTGTTTTTATGAAAAACCTTTCGATGTTAAAGCGTCACTTCATTTTTCTTATTAGGGTTTCTGAAACTTTTCTTCAAAAAATGATTTTCTCTAGGTTTAAGTGTTATTCTGTGATTCTTATCATTGTTTAAACGACTTTGGTTAAGTTGCCTTTTCAATCCTAATTTGTTATGTTAACACCCCATTTTTAACACTATGTTATAATACTAAGTTCGTCTTTACTATTCGTTCAGTCAACCTGTCTGTATGTTTGATTCTCATGAATTTGATTCGATTAATTTGAGCGTTTTGTGATTTTCGCCTTGGTAACATCTCATTAGGGTTTCCGATTTGGTTCTGCCTATTTTACTCTATTTATTCGTTTATTCTTGGAAGTTTATAATATCTCCCTTAAAATTAGTACTACTATGATTCTTTGGACCCCTGATTTCCCGGGTTGATACTCGCATGCCTGTTTCAGATGATTTCCCTATTTTTCGTGACTTTTAAATTACTGCTTGCCTTTTACGATTGATTGTATTATTTGCTGATTCTTAATATTGTTTCCTTAATTTGAACTTTATGAACCAAGCCCTAATTACATGTTCTATACCTGTACTGTGTTTGAATTGTTTCCTTAGATGTTATACTCCATGTCACGACCCAAAACCGGTTCAGGTCGTGATGGGACCTAACGGCGAGGTTAGGCAAGCCAACGTACAACTATAATAATAAAAGTGCGGAATATAATCAACGGTATGGGGTAAGGCCGTAGAAACAAGCTAAGCCACAGCTAGGCCCAATATATACAACCCCAAATTTCCAACATAACTACACAAGTGTGTGCCAGGACTAGGGTCACAGTGTCAACGGGCGGCTACATAGATACAACAACTGAAATATATATACAAAAATGCAGGCCGCAGTCTGAAACAAAAGACTGAGCAAAATGAAACTAGAAGGCTCCAGAGGTGCTGTCAGGATGACACCAAGAAGACAGCTCACCGTATAGAGTGACACCGCAATCAGTATCTATCAGCAGGCGGACGACCAGACGGACTAGCCTCAAGACCTGCACAATCAAGTGCAGAAAAAGAAAGAGAGTGCAACATGGGTACATATAATCAAATATGTACCTAGTGAGTATCCCGTCTAAACTCGTAAAGAGTAGTGACGAGAGGTAGAATACATACTCTCTAAGGTCCAGTACATAAATAAATAAATAAATAAGGTACATGCTGAGCAATAAATCATGTGAGAAAAATGCATCAAGTAAGGACATGTAATTAACAAACATGTAACTGATATTAAACATAACCTTTTTTTGTAAACTGATCATATGTATCTCTTGTTTTTCCTTCTCATTATCTGTGATTATCTTAGCTTGTTATCTCAGTTATTCACTTTTCAGTTCTCAGTATCGTTCCTTAACTTACCATCGTATGATCCCAACTCAATGCTAATGCTTATGTATGTGTATATATATATATATATATATATATAACCGACACGGACAAGACTATCGGCCAAAGTCATATGGGTGGGTCATAAGGACTGACTCGGTCATAAAGCTCCACACGCTCGCGAATCATACCTGCGACTCGTGCGCTGACTCGATAAAATCTCCACGATCGCGAATCATCCATGCGACTCGTGGGCAAATATCTCTCCCTGCTCGCGAATCATTCATGCGACTCAGGGGCCAATGCCATATATATATAATCTCCCGATCACGAATCATACCTGTGACTCGGGGCCAATGATGCAAAGTAAAACTCTCCCCGATCACGAATCATGCCTCTGACTCGGGGACCGATGAAAATATAAGTTCTCCCCGATCATGAATCATACCTGTGACTCGGGGGCCGATGAAATTAGTAGTATAATTCTCCCTGATCACGAATCAAACCTGTGACTCAGGGGCTAGTAAAATAAGTATGATCTCTCCCCGATGATGTATCAAACCTGTGACTAAGGGGCTGGTAAAATATGAGTGTAATTCCTCCCTGATCACGAATCAAACCTGTGACTCAGAGGCTAGTAAAATATAAGTGAAATTCCTCCCTGATCACGAATCAAACCTGTGACTCAGGGGCAATGAAGATATAAGTTCTACCCAATCACGAATCATACCTGTGACTCGGGGGCCATGAATGCATGAATGCGCATATATGACTGCATG